>JBAMBJ010003137.1:0-133848 GCA_037043495.1 Drosophila recens | reverse complement strand
AACTGACATATTTAAAAATCGAAATCAAACAATATGTTATTTTAACATATGTATAAGACATAAATTTAAATTGTTTTGAATTGACTTTATTAAAATTTTAAAGGTAAAACAAGGTATATGAAAAAAGTTTAAAAAAATTAAAAAGAAACTTAACTTTTTCAAAGTTCTGCAAAAATGGTTTTAGAAAGTTATACGAGTACCTACAACTATTATAAGTAATTTAAATCTATACCCAAAAGAGCATGCGACTTTAATATGCCCTCTCTTAACAGAATTTATGGTCGCCGGATATGAAAACAAAAACTTATCAATACCATAGATAATTTGGCAGTCGAAGAGTTTTAGCCAAGTTAACGCCAGAGTAAGAACGAGTATTTCGAAAAGCTTTCAGAAAATCACTTGAGGAGTTTTAGCCAAGTATTCTCCAACTCGCACACGTACTCGTACTTGCAACCACAACCCATTAGGAGGCAAAAGCCCCTGTTTACCATATGTGCTACATCCCCCAAGTAGCATCCAAATGCTGACATTGCGTTTTGCCGGCGATGTCGACAAACTTCTCCCGAGCGAGAAATCTAATAAATTTTCAAACACGTAACACAAAATATGCGTGTAAATTTCATTTATTGATTTATAGATGCCTATAACTGGGTTTTTGCAAGGGTCGCGAGAGGCAGCCACATGTGCCACAGTTGGGCGGAGGGATGGAGGGGATGAGAAGCTTCTCTGAAAACATTTGTATAAATACGCCAAGTAATGGCGTCTCCAATGTCGGTGCGAATGCTGCGAATGGTGCAAACTTCCTGCCATAAATCAAGATGAGACCGGGCAAACAAAATGCACTGCGATTCTCAGCGTTTCCCAATTTTTGTTGTATTTGCTTTTCTTTTCTTTTTTTTTGCTTTCCTTCATTTTCATTTTCATGGCTTAAAAAGTTCTATTTGATTTCGTATTAGGGCAAAATGCTGTGCGCACATAAATTCAGCTTTTAAGGCGAAATTAGTGTGGCGGGACTGAGACCGAGAATGAGTACGAGTCGAGATTAAAGTTGCCTACGTGCTGAAGTACGTGGCTGGGAAATCACTGAAGAGCAAAAAAAGAAGAAAAAAAAAGATAATAGTCAAAAACTGCAGTCTCAGCTCCTTGGGGCAGCTCCCTCTTCTGACACACCAGACTCAAGTGGTCACGTGGCAGCGGACGAGGAAGTTTTCGGACCAAAATTACTTGAGCAAATATTGCTTTGTTCAATAGCCCAGCTTCAGTTCGCAGTTCGCAGTTCCCAGTTCCAGCTGCAAATTATGAACGCTCACGCACACGCATCGGGAATAAATGTAGGGAGAAACTTGCCAGTGCCAGTGCCAGCAATTAGAAAAGTTCCGGCCAAAACTGTCAGTGGATGGAAAACTTTAGCTGAAGGGGAAATTAAAAATCAATAGCCATGACGGCCAGAAAACTTTATTGCCACAAATCAAAAATTGAATTTCACACGAACAATGACAAAGACTTTACTGCCAAGGCAATCCTTTCTATAGATTCTCTTCTACCCGCACTCAAGACCCGAAACAGAGACCGAGTCCGAGCTCGAACCCAATCCCGTGTCCCGTTGTGCACTCTATTGACTTTACAGCTTTAATGAGCCCTGGGACATCGGGCTGTCAAGGCTGTCGAGCGCATGCCTAACGCCTTTACCAATCTTTTAATTACACACGATTGTAAAAAGGGCCCAGGCACGGGCACTTAGACAGGGGACTTGGCCGAGTCCCATATCTCTACCTGAAACGCACCGATGAATTCCTCTTCAGCTCTGTTCCTCCCTGTGGCAACATATGGCGCAGTGCGAGTGCCTCGTAAAAATTATCTCTGGCATTGTTTCGTAGCACGGTTGGGGTGCCTTAAAATCTCGCAATGTGGCACAGGGACTCTGTTTCTGAAACAGCAACAAAAACAGATACAACTGAAACCAGGCACACTGACACATCCGATGGCGATGGCGATGGCGGCATAAATCACTAGGAACTTGTTAATTGTGCGCTTTTTTTTTGTTGTATGCATTTGGTTTTTACGAATACAGAATACAACAAAATTGAGGTGGTAAGTGATATGCATCGAGAGAAAAGAGAGAAGCAAACAGGTGCTTCATATGCTTAGGCTCGATAAGATATAAGTGACTACGACCACAAAATACTTTGGGACTCCCTAATGCGATCACATTTTGTAAAGAAGAACAGATGTTTATTCTAAAAACATTTAAATCAAGGATTGAACACAACTTGGATATAAAACAAGTTCATCTAAATAGTTGTTTCCAATGAATTTGCCTAACCAGAGGCTTCAAACAATAAACTCTAATTTAAATTTGCATTCATCTTTAATTCAAGAAATTTGGACAAAAACTCTCTTCAAAAACTAGTTGCAATGATAACAAAAGAACAGAATAAAGAAAATATGTATAAGTGAAAGTAACAAGTAACGAATATAACATTAAATATAAATTATTCTTTTTATACAAATGCGTGTTACCAAGTTCTAATGTAATGAACTGTTTATCTTAACTAAGGTAGTCTTTTAATAAATTTAAAGAAAGAAGATTAAAGAAAAATATTACTAAAAAGCATGAAACTACATTTTTTGACTGTTGCAAAAATAGGGAAGCTACACATAATTATTAAGACATTTCCAATGTTATTTAATTTAGGAGAAGAAACTAATTAATTTTAAATATTATAAAATCAAGCGAATAATTGTCACCAACACTTATAAATAGTTCTTCCATTTAATTGAATGAACTTACAAAATAAAAGATACTTTTTTCAAAATATGTATAATAAAATGTTCTCTAGATTTGTCACATTTATCAAATTTATCGATCAATGATTTTTTATTTTCGAGAATTATTTCTCTGAACTAATTCAAACGTAAGACAGTTGTTTCGACTGTCATACTCGTCATAAGCCAACATAGACAGAACTCTTTCGAAACGTGTCAAGTCTGTTTCTTGTTCGAGTTTCTATTGTCAAAGTCATATTCAGAATTCGCCCCCTGTCCCCACATTCTATCAGTATCAATCGACCGATCGACAGTACAAACCATTTGTATCAACATAAGAGCTAACAAATATTTATAGTAGACATGTTTTCGATTCTATTCGTGTATTTATTATGAAACAACATTTCCACACAAAGCAATAATGAATTTTATTCTTATGTTGTTTTCCAACTCTGCCGTTTATTTATTTACTTTTTGCTTTTCTGGTTAACATTTAATGTTTTTATTTGGTTTCATTAACATGTTCGCCTCAGTCGACAGCAATATTGACGTGTTTTTGTGACTCTGATATTCGAGAAGGGAGCTGAAGGCGAACCAAACTCAAAAAACCAAAACCAACGACGACGTTGTTGGCGTCACTAACGACTTGGCATTTCCATGGAGAGAGTGTCTCTGGGACTGGGTAACATACTTGGGAACCAAGGACTGGGAACTGAGCGCTGAGTAGTCAGAATTGGAACTGGCACTGGGCTTGAGTTTATATTTATTTAGTTGGTCGACGGTCGGCGACGTAGAATACGACGACAATGTTGATGATGATGATTGCCAACTGTCGACAAGGGTCGCTTTTGTTGTCTATTTATAAGAATTATATTTGCACCCATTGGGGCCTCATTCTGTGCTCATTTGTATGACCAATACACACGCACTCCCTGGCAAATAGACATACAGACAGACAGACAGACAGTCAAGAAGACTGATAGACAGATAGACAGAGCGACTCAAGAGAGGACAGACAATGCACACATGTTGAGTTTTGCTTCAATTGCTTTCATAAATTATCGATAATTGGGCAATGCTTATCGTGGAAAGGGTATAACTATATACTATGTGTATACATATGTTGCCAGGTGCACTCAGTCAGTGGTCGCTAAATTGGAAATTCGTTAGAAATTCATAAGCTCATTAAATTTTCAGCAGACGACGGCAGTTTTCAACCAAGAGAGTTTCCAGTTCCGAGCTTAAGTTGGGCAAATACAATTAAAATGCCATAAAGCAAATTAGCCAAGGCAAACTTTTCATATTCTCTGCCCGCGAACTGGAAATTAGAGGCAACAGACAGTGGGTGGATGGGGTGAGTTGGAAGCGAGAAAGGGAGAAAGGTAGAGGGAGATGATAGCACAGTTTCCTTGGGTTGGGCACTAAAACACATCCTGTGCCTGGGTAATTGCCAGGCGTGTGCTGCAACTTCAGCAAATTGTCGGCAATTATGTGGCTCAAAGTAACGTAAAATTCATGTACACGCACACACAGATACAAAATACATGCACACAGGCACAGATACAGATACACTGTACACTGAATATCAGGGGGAAAATTCAGCTTGCATTCAAATTGCTTCGAATGTGTTTTTCGGAAAAATCTGTACACTAGGGTGGCCTCGCTAACTCTCTCTCTCTGCCTCGCTCTGCCACTCTCTCTTTCGCTATCTGTTCCCCCTTCCGGCAACCTGCAGGAGGCCAAAGTGTTTTAAATTATAATTATTTGTGCATGACAAAGGGTCATGAAACATGCCTAATGACACATTTGCCACAGCCTCGAACAAAACGCGGTGCCGCACCACTTACAAGATACCGAGTATTCACGTCGGATAAACAGGCAAAGGCAAAGGGAACACGAGCGGGAGCGGGAAAAGGGAGGGAACGCGAAATTGTAACCCAAAGGGGGCAAGGCTGAGTAGTCCGGTAAGTGTACATACATACATATATGTATGTAGTATAGTGTGTTGTGCTGTCGTCTCGTCTGACTTCGGGGAACTTTAGCTCTGCGTGCTGTGTGGAGATGGAGAATATCGGCATTGCCGTCGTATATGGTTACAATTAACAACGCTCGTTATGTTCGAGGCGTGCGGCACCCAAAAGAAATTAAACAAAATTGCTGCAAAACTGCAAAATTTCGACTTGTAATGCAACACCAACAACAACAACAACAACTACAAAAGTTACACAGTCCCAGCCTAAGTTCAATGCTTGGCAACACAGCAGGAAAGTTAAGCTCGAACTCTCATTCCCAATCCCAGTCTCAGTTCCAAACTCAGACCCAGACCCAGACCCCAGTCAGCAGCAGGTTTTCGACCAACTAATGTCTATTAAGCTTTGCCTTTTGCTTGTTGGTCTTGACCAAAGTGGAAAGAGGCGTGCTAAAAATGTTGAGGATAAGAGACAGAGAGGAAGCTAAGATAAAAGTAAAAGATGACTCCGCACTGACCTTATAAGATGTAAATAAATAGCACTCTTAAAGAAGTTGCTAATGTATCCAAAGACTCGACAAATACTAGTGAAAAATGTTAATCTTATTCAAGTATTCCGTAAAACAATTTCTTAATAAACCTAATAACAAAATTTTACTATAAAAGCAATGCAAAAAAGTTATTTTGCAGTGTTAAAGTTTGAACTCACTTTATTTTTAAATTCAAATTCAATTTTCAAATCAAAAAAAAATAATTATAGTCGAACTTCCCTAACTCGAATCACCATTATCCAAGAAAAAAGTTCGAGTTAGGGAGACTTCGAGTTAGGGAATTTTTTTTTTAGTGTTTTAAAAGAAACTACAAATGCATTCAATCATAAGTAGGTACAATTCAAATTTCAATTTTTTTGTATCAACAAAAAGGGATTCCAGTTGTAATATTCTCAAAAATTGGTTTCTTCGTTCTTTTGCCGTATCCAGAATAAGTTCCCTATTCAAAGGTCATCATAATTAATATTTCATTTTTTAATATAATGAAAAATGTTTTTGCTGAGATACCACATTTTTCAGCAAGTTTAATTTATTTGGTCTACTTTCAAATTCCTTAACTACTAATAACAAAGTTTGAATATTTCCTTAAACATTTTAGTACACTGATGTGCTGACAAAGAAGTACATTACGAACATCTTTCCTATAGCAATTTCACAAGCTTAAGTAATTTTTGATGCAATATTCTATCATATTTCATCACCATATGCTAATGTAAATCAATGTAACATATTTAAACGATCCGGTAACAAAAGTATAAAATAGAAACGAAAAAAAATTCAAAATTTGTTGGAGATTTTTCCGAAAAATTCGACTTACAGAAGTACGGGCCAATATTTTTGTTCAAGTTAGGGAGAAATTCGAGTTAGGGAAGTTCGAGTTAGGAGAGCAGATTGTATGAAATGTGCTCAGTAAACGCTATTGCCACTTGATTTTGTTCGAGTTAGAGAAAATTCGAGTTAGGGAAGTTCGAGTTAGAGAAGTTCGACTGTAATTTGTGTTATAACTTACATACCAAAAATTATATAACACTGACCATTTTATTTTTGTGTTTAATATTTATGACATTTTTTAAACCTTCTTAATTTGTTAACTTGCTTAAAAAATATAAAAAAAAAAATTTATTCGAAAATAATAATATTGAATTATCCAGAAGATTTGATCAAAAATGTAGTAAATCTGTGATTTTTCCGCTCATCAAGATATTTTTCTGTTTATTTTAAACTCATAACTCTCATTAGACACCAGGAAATAAAAAATAAATAAAAAAAAATTAAACTCTTTCCTGGGTTTTTACTTATTAAGATTCAAAATAACTTGATACAGATTTTGCACATATTTTAAAACCATATAAGCTTAATAAAAAAAAAATAAATAAAGCAATAACTTTAAGAGACAGATTCAAACAGATTTAATGGCTATTTCCCAAAGTAACTACTAAGAATTCTTAATCTTTAACTACACACACATATCATGTGGCTGTTTTTACAATGAAATCCTTAACGAGACCAATTCGTGTTGTAAAAGAAATGTTGATTCCACAGAAAGATACAAAATTAGCAGCAAGTATTCAAGTGATTCGACATATTGCAATTCCATTGCATCCATCCGTGATGCGTGTCAGTTGCCTTACTTTCCATTTCCATTTCCAGTTCCATTTTAAAATGCGATTTACAATTGCAATCGTACACCCAAGCGGGGTATCAACTGTCCTATGGCTTACGAGTAATGTTTCCTTTCCCATTGCCAATCCCTAAAAATACTCATATACCCTCGCTGTTGAGATTGTCGATGGTCTGCCTGCCTAGGAAATCCGAGTCGTGGGCTCTAGTGTCGCATTCAGGTCAATTCAACAGTGCTCAGCTCGTTATGAACTCAGCTTGATATGTCTCTGAGCGAAAACAATGTGGAAATATTGTATGAGCCCGAAGTAAAACCCCAGATGATTATTCCATTGAAGACGCTAAGCAAATAGATTCATATGCGACCCATTAATATGGCCGTATTTATATTTATTTTGATTCCTATGCGAATTTTTGTAATTAAAATGAAAACGCTATGAATTTTAGGCAAAAAGGAAATGACGACATACAACTGAATATTTCAGTTAACGACCACATTCAGTCAGAATACAGAGACGATTCCCTAGTGGTTATTACGACGCACATGGCTGCTCTCTGTCAGCCCATCAATTTGTGTCAGGTTCCCAGCAACAACAACAGCAACGACAACAGCAGCAACAATTGCTGCCAGCTGTGTTCATAATTTGATATGCGCCAAATTTGATTCGAGTTTTGCCCGGGCTAATTAGCTACAGTTGCTGACTTTTTAATGGACAAACTGGGACCGAAACAGGGACACATGACGCTGCTCTGCATCAAAGTCCAAAAGTCCATAGGCGTTGTCGGGTTTTTTTTTTTTTTTAATTTTTTGGGCTCAAATTCAGATTCAGATTCAGATTCGGGTTGTTGGGTTCGCTTATCAATTGCCCTTAAATCACACACATCAATTACATGGCTAAATAAAAAACATGGACAGCACGAACAGAATAGGGACTGACAGTTGTCCAAGGATTGGGACTGAGACTGGAATCAGGTCTGGAACTGGAACTGAAACTGGCTCTGTTACTGTTCATACTTATCAATAAATTGTGCTGCGTTTCAGGTTACTTTAAAGCGATTTAATTGAAATTTAAGACCAGGGATGAAGTTCAATTCGATTTAAGCCGTACTAGTAGGTAGTGGACACAGAACAACCGCATAGAAATGGAAATGGAAATTAATATCAAGTCACGTTTGACACACATACAAAGCAATCGATACGACTATAAAACAGTCGGGTCCATTTGAAAGTATACTGATAAAAAAAAGAATCTAAAATCAAGATTTTGGTCTTAGAACTAAGAACATTGGTCTAAAAAATGCGTCGAGAACATGAAAATCTTGAAGTAAGAAAACACATCTTGATTCTAAGAACATTTTAATTAAGACCAAGTTCTTATTTTTAATACCATAAATTCTTATATTTTCAAGACCACAAATCTTATAATAAGAATAAAACTTATTATTTTTTTAAGATTATGTGTTCTTATTTTAAGACCAAAAAGTTTTGAATACTCAAGACAAAAAATCTTAAATTAAGATTAAGCTTCTTAACAATTTAAGAAGCATGAAGTAAGTTTCAGTTAACTTGAGGTCTAGTAATGTCGATTTGACACTAAACAACAAAAACAATACACAAAACACTTGCAGAACGCAAGGAGCATGGCTCGGTATACAGCTGTTTCAAGAGATGCCGATCTCTATCATCAGTACCGTTGTGCTGACTTTACCAGCGATCCAAGCCTTATGTCATCTTTGAGAAGCCAGAACCAGTTGTGAATTATTGGTTTCAAGAAGTGAAAAATTTTTTAAGATTTTTGTTCTTATTTTGAGAGAAAAAGATCTAAGATCTAAGATTTTTATTCTTATATTAAGAACTTAACCTTTTTTAAATTAATATTCTTAGTTTAAGTAATTTGGTCTTAAAATGGTCTTATATTAAGAACATAATATTTAAATTTAAGAATTTTATTCTTATATTAAGAATTTACGATTTTCAAGATTAATATTCTTAGTTTTAGTAATTTGGTCTTAAAATGTTCTTATTTCAAGACCAACATTTTTAAGATGAATGTTCTTGATTTTAGAAAGTGGTCTTTTTTTTCAGTGTAAGCACTAGAAATTTTAGTTACCTAATGGTTATTGGAATTGGAGCTGAGAGGTTGAGTTTTTCCACCTAAGTAATAATTTCCACAGACGAATCGTGTATCTAACTCAAGTTCTCAATAATACTAAGCCTTTTTTTAATTATTCATTCAAAAATGGTTTAAGACAAGCGACCAAAGTGAACAGCATATAAACGAAATATGTTCATCAGAGAAATCAGTAGATAATTTAAAAAAATTTAGCGTATTGGGATCATATTTTTAAAAATTTTATTTAAGTCAATTAATCATTGAAAAATGTTGTACAATTTCTCTTAATATATTAAAACTTATTGGACTGATTCAAACTCTCAGCATTTTCGAATATACTGCGATGGAAAAAATTATAGAACTGAGAGCCATTGTGACATATCAAACAAATTTTGAATAACATGATAATTAAGAAGAATCCTGTTGTTTTCATAAAATTTTAAAACATTGCTAAATAAACGTAAAGTACACATTATGAAAATAAAAAAAGTGTTTCTGCCGAAGCCATTTTAAAAATACAAAAATAATATAATTGTTTATTATTTTTCATAACAGTAAGTAGTAATAAAAAAAAATGTTGGAAATTTAAGTAACAAGTGTGTATCCGAAACTAAAAGTAATGATGTAAAAACCCTACATTAAGAAGATTAAAGATTGCACGATTATTGCTCTTATTTAAGTGCATGGCTCACATATATATATACTTACCAGTATATGTGTCTTTCAATGTATGTGTAAGTGTATTTTCCTTATACTTATCTTTCTTGCCTTCAGCTGCCCTTGTTGAGGCTCTCATTATTCGTTTCTTTATCGGGAATGATGATGACGACGTGCAAGATTTACGCTTCAATTGGTTTCGTTTAAGCGCAAAATGCAGGCAGGGAAACCTTTGCTTTTGTTGTTGTTGTTACTATTATTGTTGTTGCTGGAATGCTACATTAATGATTATGGAAATACATTTTGGGAACGTGGAGAGAGTCAGTTGCATTGATTTACATGACAATTGGGGGAGGCGGCATGCAGCATGAGAAAATTCATGGCACGACTTTAAAAGTGCAGGCCTTATCGACAGACCCTCGAGGCACGACCCTCAGCTGAGCAACCCCTTCTCACAGGCAACTAACTGGGCATGCCTCAGTGCTGTGAAATTTATAAAGAGACAGCTCTCCCCCGCGCACTGAAATTCAGCGAGATATCTTTATGTTTATCAGAGCAAAAGCAAATCATAAACGAACACGGAATACGGAAGTTACCTCCTGCCCCCTCCGTCTATGTCCTTGGCAGGAGGCAGAAGGCAGGAGTGAGAATTATGCCCAAGTAAAGTTATGCAAAAAACTTGCACACCCCTACTCTAACAAATAAGGGTGGCCCAGCTGGAATGTATCTGCCGTCAGGCAAGTAAATAATTTTCAGACGCTTGCAGCAAAAGGAAAATGGCAAAAGAAATGATCAAAAATAAAATGAAAAGTCAGTTGTAATAATTTGCATTTTGCTGCCAAATGAATTTAGCCACTCAGGCGTAGTAGAGTTGGGGCCCCTTTTTGAGCCAAGATAACTTTTAACTTCAATTTGGACGAGTGAAAACTTTGCTCCTTTTGCTGCTGCTGCTGCTGCTGTTGCCAGCCACCTGCTGTTAAGTGAAGTTGATATTTTGATATTTTGGCCAGATACTTTGGCCTTTATTGTATGCAAGTAGTTTGGGGGTTGGTTCTTTTTGAAGGGCTCTGCGGCCCAAAAGCCATTTGGTAGCCTTAGAAGTATACACACACACATAGGCACATTGGAAGCTCTAAGTGCACTTGAACCAGACCCGAAATTAATTGACTTGCTTTAGCAAATTAGTTAAACAGTTGCCATGGCATATTTATTATGATCAGCAGCCATACAGCATTTATTTAACTTTTCAGTACAGTTTTCGTTTGAGAGCGGGCGATAGATGATTTTGGTTAGATAAGTTTAAATTAATGCATTTTGTATTGCGCAGGAGCAAAAAGTGAATTCATCCATGATAATAATCTATTAAAAATTATGCTCTTTTCTAATTACTTATCTTTAAAAAAGAGCCGCAGAGACTTTCGCTTCATCTTCTTAATGAGGAACTTAGTAAAGTACATAGCGAAATATTCAAATATGTTTCTAATATTATGAATTATACCCATTTTCAAAGACTCCAAATTGTGATTATATTGTTTCCCTTTTGTTTTCTTCATTGAATAAATTATTCATCATTAATTATTGGAAGAATTTATAAATATTTTTACTAGTAAGAGATCCAAGTTGAACCATTAAACTTAATTTTAAAATATTTACAACAAAATTATGAAAAAATCAAAACTCAAATATGAATTTTATTTGTAAGCAAAAATAAACATAATTTTTGAGTAAAAACTATAGCTCAAGGAATAATCATTATTGTATGAGATTTATTTAATTTTTTATAAAATAATAAACTTTATTTATTTTTATTTATCATAGTACCTACTGTAAGTAAATCAGTAAAATTGAAAAATTATCATAATTTGTCATTTTTATAATAAAACTTATAACGATTACAGTCTCTGCTTTTTCAGAGCACAATAATTAGAAATTTGGTAAAATACCTTCAAGATATTTTAATTATTTTAAAATATCTTTTGTCTTCCCATCAAATTATGTCGTGTTTTTTGGAAGCATTTCTTTAGAAGCATAAAATGTTTTTTCTTTATTTTTTCATTCTCAGTTTCAAGTTCCTGAAAATATTCGCAATGCTAAAAGAATTTTAATCGATGTCTCTTTGATCTCAGCCTGCACGATTTTCGCTGCAGGAGAACGAACCTTTTTTAATGGCAGCTAACTATGCCTAAGTTCTAGCCTGCTTTTTCTTCTTGTTTAGCCAAATGACCGCTACAATCGAGAGCTGTTGCTGAATTTCATCTGCTTGCAAGCCAGCCTTATACTTCTGGCTCATAGCTAATTGGTCAATAGGGGCAACGGGGGGTGCACCCTAAACAGACAGCCAAAAGATCTAAGTTACAGCCAGCTCGGCAGAAGCCACACAGACGGCAGCAAAGACCATAGCCAAATTGCGAAATATTTGTGCAAATGAAACAGCCACAAGACAAGCGGGCCCAGACAAGGTGTTTACACACATACCCGTCCGTACCAACTGGCGTTGCAACGGACCTTGTCCTGGCAACCGACCGTTTCTGGCTAAAATACAGGGTGCAAGAGCCTGGAGTAGTACATAAACTACAATTGAAACGACGAATGAATGCGCTCGCTGAGAGGGATCGACTCTTAGATACCCTAGAATCTGTTGAAAAGATTCCAAATGCCAGTTACTAGCCAAAAAATGCTTCCACTAGAATTCCTAGCAAATGTAAATCGTGAAGTTAAGAATATACTACTTAAGGATACCCTGTATTCAGCTTTAGAGTATTCTAACAACATTCCCTAGCAACAGTAAAGGATGATCTGAGAATAGCGCGTAAAATTATATTGAAACGGAGTTTTTTAGAGTGTAATCGACTTTTGATTACCCAACGGCAGATTAGGACAACAAAATTAGTAATATATACATATACAGACAAGTGCTCAATTAGAGTGTGAACTTCTATTTTTAAAATAATAAAAAGTTTTTTTTGATAATATATGTACATATGAGTTAAGCAATAAATGTAAAAAAAATGTTAATTCTATATCAAAATATTTAATAAATAAATAAATAAAATATTTAAAAACTATATTCTTAACGCCATTCAGATACTTGTTGTACTTTTAAGAAACTTAAAAAACACTGTAACTCGGACAGTTTTTGATCAGACCACATTTCTATAGTAAATTTTCAGATATTGTGAGAAATGCTTACTCTGGCTTGTTATATATGTATATCCCAATTATATCCCAACGGTATACCCCATTTAAAAAGGTTAAGTGGCACAGGGTATAGGTACTACATGAGAGCGGCAATTACTACGTGAAACATCGGGCACAAACGAAAGTTGGCAGGCAACAGCAAAGGCAATGGTAAAGGTATGTGTGTGCCTGCTTCAACTAAACTGCTGGTGCTACCGGATCACATAGGCGTTTCGAGTATTTGAACAGACGGCAGACAATTGAACATGGCAGAGCTAAGGCCAAAGCCAGACAGACAGACAGACAGACACTGAGCCGGACAGACAATTGGACATAAAAATTTATAGAATATTTACGTGGTTGAAATTTTGTTAGCTTCGTTTCGTTGGACATGTCGAATGGTGGCAGTTGCCAAAATTTATAAAATTTTACGGTACACGGGCGGCGGCTTATTCAAATGAGCTTTGCCTGGTCATTTCAAATGGGGCACGTGAGGGGCAACATGAGTTTTCATTGGTATTATTATTTTTTTATCGTTGTTGCTGTTTCTGTTGCCAAGGTGTAAAGCCAAATTTGAACAAATTTTGTTTGACATACTTTTAAAGCTTATATACAATTGACTTGTTTCAGTTTGATTCAAAAATTGTTATTAAAATTTGTCAAATTAGAAAATTCGACTTTTTTTAAAAATTAGAATTGAATTCGATATTAAAAATTTCTTCTGGGTTAACTTGTTTTAGATAAGCATTTAATGTAAATACAATTAAGCACACATTTAAAATCTTTAATATAATATTCTAGACGCTATATCAAAAATTTAAAACTATTTAATATTGTATATCTTCAACCAAATGCAATAAAATATTGGCCTTGTATATACTAAACTCGTTTTTTACAAAAATCTCTTTAATATATTTAAGTTTACAATTAAAAAATACATTTTCTATAACAAAAGGACATAATTTAAAAGTAACTGATTCATTTTGAAAAAACTAGGAAAGCTACAAATAAATTGCGGCTAAGCTGAATTTGGTAGTTTTAAAATAAATAAACTTTTTTTATACCATTGTACGTAGAATAGTTAATAAAAAAATTAAATTATAAAATTTTTCAGCTCATTCTGGGGTAAATTGGTAAAGAAAGGAACAATAAAACGTATATATGAATATCATATTTAAAAATAAATTATTCAACAGCAGTATCTTGATAAATTAATTTCAACGTGATTATATTTTAATTACTTTCAACAATTTAATTGCACAAAGGATATTTGTGAACCGTCTTAGCCAAATTGCCTTTTCCATTTTATTTTATTGTTACCAAATTTGGCAGGCAGCATGGCCCAGAATGCAGGCCGGGGAATGCAGCACTAAAACTCTGGGTGTGGCAGGCAGCTAAAATTTTAATTACTTTTTATTATGAAAATGCGAAACCTAACAAAGTCGTAAAAGTATAAGAGAATAACATGGCAACTCTGGCAGTTCCGGTAACTCTGGTATACTCAAGCTGGTTCCGACTCTCTAAACTTTGAATTTGGTTTGCTGCATATTTAATAAGACGTCTGCAACGTCAAAATAATAATACACACTCCAAATTAATATTAATTTCAGACAGGGAGAAACAGGAAGACTGTAAGGGGAAAGAGAAATACAGTTGGAAAACTTTAACTGTTCTGTTCTGATGGAATATGGGGAGTAACTTCGCTGGCTTCCCGCAAACTAAGACAGCAATTTATTGTAAGATAACGCGGCTCATGAAATGGTTGCTGCAAAGTATATGGCAACAAAAGGGGTGAGGAGAAGGCAGGGAAATGGGTAATGGGTAAGACATTGCAGCCAGCTAGCAGGATACACTTTGGGCATGCTCCATTTAAAGCCAAATTTATGGCACGTGGCACTGGTTTGAATTACAAAAGGGCGTTTGCTTGGGCCTTAATGAAAAGCCAGATCCAAAGCCAAAAGACAGCAACCTGCACATTGGACAAGCATAAAACAAGCCTACCAGCCAGTTGGGAATGAGCCGAGAGTTGAGTTTGAGTTAAGGTTTAAGTATGGAATTGGGATTGAGATTCGGCTTCGGTTTGAGGCTGTAACAAATCCGTTGTAGTTGGCAGCAGCTTTTGTCTTTTGAACTGTCGCCGTCACTGCGATTATTTCTGTAAAATCTCTTATTCTTCATTTTGTTTCGTTTTTATATCTGTCTCTTTGTGCGCATCTTATCTGAGCCACAACCCTTTTCCTTGGCACAAACCAAGGTTTTTTGGCCATGATTATCGCTAATCGCCTTTGCCGTTCCTAGGATTTCCCTTGCAAATATGTATAATTGTCTATAAAGCTATACCTAAATAGGTTTAGTAAAGCTCTAGCGTTCAACTCAAAGCATATTTTGAGTGCATGTGCTTAAGATGGTTGATAATGGCAGTGAGAGTAGAAGCAAAAGTCACATATATTTATCGACGCGAATATTGGTATATTAATGGGAAAATCTTTATAATAATCTTAATCAAACCCAAACCACAGTACAGTAAAAGATCTGTAAATCAATAGATTAATTATAGGTAATTTAAGATTTTAAAGTTTATTTCGACCCTAATCGTAATAGACTTCCATAGACTTGAATAGTTAACGTTAAATAAATAAACAATTCTCAAATAATAGTATATCAACAAAATAGGTAAAAAAAAATCATTCAAATAATAACAGAACTATTAATTATTAATATATTTGGTACACAAAATAAATATTTATAATTTGTATAATGCCAGTTAATTCAATTTAAACATAAATTAAATTTATTTAAATAATTTTGACCTTCGAAATAAACCATTTTTGGCTTCTGGACAATAGCTTTTCTATGCTTTTGGGTTAAGAGAGATTTTAAAACTTGCCTGAATGAATTTTTTTTGATTGTGTATGTTTAGTGCGCGGAAAAGGAAAAAATTGTGAATTGATTTGCGTTGCACAAAATAAATTTTCAATGAATTTATTAATTATATAAAACTTATCTAACTTATCTACATTTATAGCAGTCGACTTTTGTGACTCGAAAAATATTAAAAAAAAAAACAATATTGACATTTATTTTGACACTTAAAGAATGCCAACAGTTTGAACATCTGCTTTTAAAAAGTAATTCTCCCCTAAATCTCTAAAGATTGTAAATTCTAACCGAGTATAGCATAAGTTTTAGGAACCCGAATCTCTTTCAAATATATAGATCAACTGTAGATACACAGACAATCTTTCGATCCTAATCATAACCATGCTGCAATGGTTGTCTCGTCTTCCTAACAAACCGACAAGCCCTAAACAAAAATAAAAAAAAACAGTGCATGCAATATATAAGTTTTTTGGCAGACATTTAATTTACATAGTCGTATATGTTGAGGTCTTAGGCCTGGGGCGCCTTTTTGCTGTTTTTGGCACTTTCCGTTAGCCAAGTTGCGTGTTATCAAACGATTTACAGCCCGCAAGTGCGACTGCATAATTTATCAATAAAAAAAAAACAAGTAAAAACAGCAACAACAGCAGTAACAGTAGATATTAAAAAGCAACAGCCAGCAAAAAATGCTAATGAGCCTGCGTCTCAGCCCCTTTTGTCGACGGACTAGTTCGTCTCTCTGTGGTCTACGGGCCAACTGTCAGCATATCTTAAGGGAAGGGAGAGGGTAGGGTTTGGGTAAGGTAAGGGAAACGGGGCCAAGTAATTTCGTTTCGCTTGATTTTGAACGACTTCCTGGGCAACGACAACAATCCCAACTCGTCCCGTTCGGTTTCGACCCCTGACCCAACAATTAGTGACAGTTGCAGCATGGACATAACTCTACGTTCCTTTTTCTCTCTCTCACTCTCTATGTCTTTTTTTTGTGGTATTTGGTTTTTTGCCTTCGCTTCACTGCGTTCTCCCTCTCCATCTCTTTTGCTTTTTTAATGACAATTTGTGCTGGTTAGTCTCGTTTTTTATTTTCTTTCTCTTTTTTTTTTGGTCGTTTTATCATTGCACCGGTTAATTTGGAAACTGTCGATTTTCATTTATTTGCTTCCGGTTTTCTTTCTTGTCAGCCAGCGAAGCGTGCCAGCTGCCCGATTGCCCGGTTATATTTAGAACCAGCCATATTGAACTAGTTCCAGTAATGCTTCGATTGATAAAATATAAAAAGTAAACAAGCGGCAGAGGCTATAGTCGAGTTCCCGACTACAGGATACCCATTACGTATTTAAAAATACATACACACATAAAAAAATTGTTATTGCATAACATTGCTTGAAACTTAAATCAGCCATTACTACCATTCTGTTTGGCCGATCTTGTTGCGATTTAGTATGATGATAGCTAATAATAGTAGTTAACTTTGATTACCCCAAAAAAAACGAAATATCTTTAAAACAGTGCGGAATGTGGTGGGGAAAACTTGATCTGCGAGGGGCTTATAGAAGTCTGCGAAGACAGACAGGCGGACATGGCTAAATCGACTCGAAATAAAGTTGGGAGCATCCGGTAGCTCCCGGAGCTCATGCGTGCCCACCGCCGCTATAAAACACAAACAAATTTTTATATTATTTCTTCAAAACTAGACTATTCAAATCTTTATATTTTTAACGGTCACAGTTGGCAACGCTAGTCATAGTTGCTTCCTTCTTCCTGTTACATACATTGCAACGAATACAATATACCCTTTTACTTATTTTTTAAGTAACGGGTATACAAATTATAAAAAGGAAACCTTCAACAAAATGCGCATAATCAACCGGTAAACCAGCACAAAAATAGTTGAGGAACGGAAAACGGGACCCGATCCCTAAACCTAAACTCACCCCATTTATCAAAAATCCAGTTATGGTCCCGGCATTCGATAACTGCTGTTATTTCATTCTTTTTTTTTGTGTTTTATTGTATTCAACTTCTGCTTCTTCGCTTTTTATGATGCTGAAAAGCGTAATTAATGCGTTTTCCTTTCGCAGTCGATTTGGGAATTTTTTGCGCTGAGCGTGCAAAAATAAAAACGCACAAAAATCGAGAGCCCCTAGGGGCGGCTGAGCACAGGGCGTGGCACTAGCACAATGGCACACACACACGCACACACAATGAGAACAACTTTAGCTTTATCATTAAACATCCAAGTGTTACTTTTATGTTTTATTTCCGTTGCGAAAAATATAAAAAAAAATCAAGCTTAAGGCTCTGTGTTGGTTTCGCACTTGAGCCGCAATATCGCACTCAAGGGTTTAATTTATAGTACGTAGTGGATATAATACTTATAAGGGTGACTGGATGGCAAGATAAATAGATGCAGGATATTACGGCCAGCTGCCATCGCCATCGCCATTCGATTTGTTATTGGAGCTGTGCCCCGACCTCGAAGTCTGGCGTCGACGACGATGACGACGACGACGACGTCTCAAGTGCTTCCAAATGAGTTCAGCATTCAATTCGATTTGCAACTGAAATTGGTATTGGTATTGGTATTGGTATTGGGTTCTCTCTTTCTATAGGGGCGCTACAAAGGACTCGTCCGAGTGCGAATGAATGTCAATTTATATCTGATGAACTTAGAGAGCATGTGACTGAACAGAGAAAACCCCTTTTTGAAATGAGAACTCCTTTGAATCTCATTGAGACGATTGTCAATTGAGAATCGATGCTTGCACACTCATAATGGCATTTAAATTACAAAAAAAAATGTATTTGATATAAAATCTTTGACAAATACAGTGGGCCACTAAAATCACCGCACCCCCTTTGCATTTGCACGAAACACGCTGTAACTTTGTCAAATTTTAAAAAAAAAAAAAAGTTTTTTCTACAAAATAACAAAAAAACAACAACATTTCAAATTTTATCTTAATAAATTATCAAAAAGAAACAATAAATTTTCATACATGTGTGTACACTACTGACCAAAATAATAAGTACACTCTTTTTTTTACTATACAAGCTATTGTAAGTCAAGCCTTCACAGTAAAAAAAATAAATTTGGAAAGCTAGTTTAAATTCCGTTTGAATGATGCAAAACTTTCCTTAACCCATTAAGTACCCATGTCAAATTTCGAATTTATGTAAATGTCCACTTTTCCAACTTTTTACCTCGATTCTTTACAAAAATGTTTTGAGGCAAAAAATTCTTCAAACAATTATAGGAGTGACTGCAAAAAACATTTTCAAAAATCTCTTCGTTTGTATTTTTTATAATTTTTTGAAAATTGCTTAAAAGCCACTTATTGTATGAAAATGTACTTTTGGCCAGTAGTGTATACGTGTCAAGAAATGTCTACTTGTACACTAATATAAACTAATCATCTAAAAACATAATATTACTAATAAAACTACATGCTAAGTATCTAGTGGAATATCCCTTAATTTCAATAACCTCTATGAAGCGGTTTGGCATTGAAATCGATCATTTTTATTTTAAAAAAAATTAAAAAGTTACAGCGTGTTTCGTGCAAAATCAGGAACTGAAAGCTGTAAGTATATTTACGAAGAAGACTATGTTTTAAGGAATCTATTAGTCTAGCAAAATTCTCGCAAAAATCTGGCAAATTATTTACAATTTATGTTGGCCACAAATAGTACATTTATTGGGGTTTTTATGTGCTCTACCGTGTGAAACGGATGCTCGTATTAAAATTTGCAATTACTTAAATAACTGCAAAATTTGACTACATTTTACTATGAAAAAACAACTGCAGTTATCCAAATCGTACAGCCTGACACTATCGCAATTTTTTGTGCTCGTACAAAGATATCCCCAAGGAGTTCTCATGTGCAACTGATATCAAATGCCGACCCACAGTGGCATTCATGTTGTACGTTCTGATAAACGGATTTGCGCTCAATAAACATTATCGCCGATCGCAGTTGATTCTCCTAGGCCTGATATTTTCCTGCGCTAGTGATGCATTGCTCAGTGTTAACTTGTTTTACCTTTGAAATGATCTCCTTTTGAGTGACACTCAAATTTTATATCGGCGCAATTGCAATCTGCAAAACATGATTACATATTAGATTGCTCAATTTGCCATTGACCTGATCACTGCAAACGACGGACAATGAAATCAAGTATCGGAGTTCCGTTTAATGCTCAACCACAGTCGACATTTTACAAGTAGAGTATTAATTACACTTCAATGTCTAAATGGGGTGATTGTTTATCTATTGAAAAGAGAATTTGGCGTAAAATGTATAGAAAGTAATGTCAAAAAATTTAAAACTTAATGTTAAATAAAATGTATATGTACTTTGAAAAAACGGTCCTTAGACCCGATTTATATAATTCAGATACATTTTATCGAACTACCCTAACTCTCACCACCATTATTCAAGAAAAAAGTTCGAGTTATGGAGAAATTCGACTTATGGAAGTTCGAGTTGTGTTGTATGAAATTTGCTCAGTAAACGCCATTGCCACTCGATTTAGTTCGAGTAAGGGAAGTTCGACTGTATTTACATATATTTTGACATTAATTTCTTTGCATTTTACATTAAACAACCTTCAGTAGTTATCAGACTTTTACTAGATATTCACATATTTATTTCGCAAATCTTCCTTTTTTCAAATTTCTCAAAGATCTGCTCAACAGTTCGTTAGATTACTGTAGAAAAAGAGGCCTGGCATACTCCAAGTTAATGGTCTTCAACATAAAATAGAATAATGAAATACGATCCAAGTTTAATTAGTAAAATATGAGTCTAAAAATATTTAATAACAGGAAGCCATTTGATCTGCAATAACTAACAAGAAAATGGACAAGTAATATAAATTGGGGTTTCCTTTGCGAATGGTAACCACATTGGTTACCCTTTGATGGCACCCATACCTACAGACCTGGAGCCGTTAGGGATTCATCCTGGGGCAACCTGGCTGGTCACTCGAGCGTCACACACACACACGTATCGAGTGGAAAAACTTGCTAGAGAAATATTGTAAGTGCGAGGAGGGGAAAATCCTATTGGACGTATGATTAATGACTGCAAATTCATTTCCGCCTGCGAGCAACCGACATCGGGAGAAAGGCAGAGAAAGAGAGAGGGGGGAGAGAGAGGGAGGAACTTCGAGCGGGAACGGAGCTCTTGGCTCATAAAGATTTGTGTTTGCCCATTTGCTGGGCGGATTCTTGAAGCAACCTCGTCGCGGACTGTTGCCTGTTGTTGGTCTTGGTCTCATATTTAGTCGTATCTTTTGTGTGTATCTTG
Source organism: Drosophila recens (assembly GCA_037043495.1). Classification (NCBI taxonomy): domain Eukaryota; kingdom Metazoa; phylum Arthropoda; class Insecta; order Diptera; family Drosophilidae; genus Drosophila; species Drosophila recens. The sequence continues at coordinate 112,801 of JBAMBJ010003137.1, read as the reverse complement.
TGCACACTTCCTGGAAATGCCTGGCAAACAAAAAGTGCTTGTATCTGCAGGTAGAGAAGCCACATGTGACCGTCCGTCCCTTTGTCCGTCGGTCTATAAGCTGGAAATTACTGTAAATCAGCAAATCAGGTCATTAGATACATTAATCTCGACAGCTTGGACAATTTATGCTAAACTATAGCGTGACAGCCGCCGTTCTATATGCAAACGTTCTCCCTACGTTTTGCAATCCCTTGGATACAAAAGTATCTACGTGTGTGTGAGAGAGTGTGTGTTGTATCTGTGTGCATATGTGTGGCCCTCAACCTTTCAAAAAACAGTTGTCTGCTAAACGCGCTTCTCCCTCGGGCAGGTGCGACCCTTATAACGAGCTGCTGGCCAACAATTTGTATAAAATATTGCGCCCGCACCAACAACAACACGGCCACTAAATAACGAGCATAAAAACGAACAAGAAGAAGTAACAATAATAAAAAAAAAAATATAAGGAAAGAGGGGCAAAAAACGGTTATCACTAAAAGCCCCCATTTCTCCATTAGCTAGCCCCTCGATTCGACTGTTCGCCGTGCAAGTGACACTTTTGCCAAGGGAGAAGGGAAACGGGGGAAGGGGGAAGGAAACAAGTATTGAGTTCCCCCTTTATTTTTGTTCGTTCGTTGTGCCTTACACTCATTCCACACATTGTAAACGCCTAATAACTGCAATTTGAAACTGCAATCAAAACGTTAAACGTAACTGTATGCCATATATACATACATACACGTAAGTATGTTTTTGAAATGTGTCGCCAAAACGACACTCGAGACTCAACGAGATTCACTACACCGAAAGCTGAGATACTCTTTAACAAAAACATGCTCCAAAACTAATTTTAAGTAAATATTGATTTTACAATCACGATTTTTCATATCAATCTGAATAAGATTTTTGCTCAGCAAAATATTTCAAAAAATTATAAAATTGTCTGTTTAGCTTAGAAAATATTTTAAAAAAGATAATACATATGTTTTAAATAAGCTTGCGCTATCTTAAAACTTTTTGTTAAAAATATTTAATTTTTTAGAATCTGCAAAAAATTTGTCGAAAAATACTTAAAAAATATTTTCAGCTTGCATCTTTTGTACACATTATAATAATGGAATATTTGAAAATTTTTACTTATGGTCAAAGAATATGAATATTTTTCATCTAATTTTTTAACATTCTTTTAGTCTTGTCTTTTGCTGACAAATTACGATTTAGAATTTGCAAATAGTTTACCTAGTCTTTTGAAAGCTACTCGAAATTACAAAAAAAAAACATAGCTTTACCAAATTTGGAAATTTTTAGGAAGAAATTTTGAAATTATTTAATATGCAGTCCTCATGGTTCAGTTATAAGTAAAAGGTTTCTTCACGAAATGTTATAAGTATAATACTGGTATTTATATAAAAAAGACTCTTAGTTCTATATTAAATGGGTAGAGCATTTAAATATATCGACAGTAATATGGAAACATTTATACCTTAATATCAATAGTAGTCTTAGGTTAGCTATAACCATTAAGCCCGTATTACTGCAATATTTAACAAACATTTTGAAGAAAGCCAAAATGTTATTTTAATCATAGAGTATGCAAAGTATTGGCTAATTGGACCCGCGTGATGCCTCTTTAAAGCACAATTTACCGCCTCCAGCGTATTATTTTGATGTTCTTCCTATTTCCGGTTTTTTTTACCATTTTTTTAAAGAGTCGCTTAATTGTTGTAAAATGTTGAAGGCAATTCCTGTTGCCGTGGGCGTGGCAGGGAAACTGTTATTATTTTAAACAGTTTTTTTAATATATGCGCTCTTTTTTCTCTGATCAAAGGGGGCATTTTTTTATAGTTTTGTTTGCCGAGGAGTGTTTACGACCCGAGATTAAGTTATGTAAATAAAGGGTAAATGGTTATCAATCAGTACTAAAATATATTCCGAGTAAACATCATAGATGTCGTTAGGTACACACATATGTATGTATATGGGTATTTTCAGGATCTAGAACGCGACATTTGTACGTCTTTAAATTAAATCAAATATGTTTTTTACGCTTTTAATGCATTTTATCAACACTATTATTGTTATAAAAGACATGCTTTGAGAACTTGTGGTTCTCGAAAAATTTACAGAAAACAATGCATCGCAAACGCGACAAAAAACGGAAGTAATTTTTGACTTCATCTTGAAAAATTCGAAAGTCAGCGAAATGTGGCGAGTAATTTGGAAGAAAATACTCGTAAACCATAACTAAAAAATTTAGTTTTCCATTGATAAGAACTATTTTGATATATCACTATAATTTTATTTATTTTACAAGTTTTATCGCCATCGCGAACGTAACAAGATCTCCACCTAGTTTGTGCCAAGAATTTTTTCATTAAATTTTATTGGATATATCGAAAACAGCTTGAAAATGTTGTTTTACATTAAACATTCAATATATGGGCATTTCCATACTCGCGCACGGGACATTCGTACACATTCAAAGTAAAAAAACGGTAAAAAGGAAACGGTTTTTTTTTCTGATGAAGGGCTTAACATATAGCATTTGATTAGCTCTTTCATTGGTGCAAAGAGTGATTTTGGGTAATTTTTCATTTAAAAAATAATAGAAAAATTCAAGTGATTCGCACGGGACACAAAACGGAAGTGACTTGTGAGGTCAACCAATTGAAACGCCAATTTCAGCGAATCCAGAGGCAATATTTTAATGCAACTTATTTTTAACTCTTGTGCATTGATGCCTCTTAAAAATGGTTATGATTTTTTCAAAGATGACTTGCACTTTTTTTTAAATTCAATTTGACGTAAATTCGCACGGGACATCGCGCACGGGACATTTTTTACCATCACTTTTTAATGTTCTTTCTGTCTCTCTATTCAAAAATTATATGTCCAAAACAGCCCGAAAAACCTATTTAAATTAAATTTTCAATATACAGTCGAACTTCCCTAACTCGAATCACCATTATCCACAAAAAAAGTTCGAGTTAGGGAGACTTCGAGTTAGGGAAGTAGAATTGTATGAAATTTGCCTAGTATCGCCACTCGATTTTGTTCGAGTTAGAGAGACTTCGAGTTAGGGAAGTTCGAGTTAGGGAAGTTCGACTGTATTTCTTTGAATTAAAATGGTTCATGTTAAAATTTTACTGTCCTACTAAGTGTAATCGTTAAAATACAAACGGTCCATTTTGGAAGTTAATTTTTAAGAAAATTGACATAAATATGAAAAAGTGAATTTATTCCAATGTAGAATCTATATGTTCATCCTATTGATTTTTTTCCAGTGTATATTGCTTAAATAAATAACTTAAATACATTTCTGGAAGAAAATTTCAAAAGATGTGAATTTTTGATCAATTTTACGTTTTTGGCCGCGGTGGACCTGTCTGTGGAAATGCCCATATTGTAATGTATTAAAATGGTTCATGTTACAATCTTACTATTTTTCTAAGTGTTATCTTTATAATACAAATGGTCCATTTTAGAGCTTTATTAAGAAAATAGGCAAAAATATATCTTAATTGAATGTACATATTCAAATATAGAGTCGGTATGCTCATCCTAGTGAATGGAAAAGAAACGTTCTGATAAATTTTTTCATTAGAATGTTTTGAAAACACATTCCGTTGTTATTATTTTAATGATGAAATGATTACTATTCTCAAGTTCGGCACATCATAAGAGCCCCTTCTCACTAAAGCGCAAAATATATAGACGCATTTCAATATGAAACAAATTCTACAAATTCCGAAAGCTATAACTATAATTTCATCTCAGGGTTGGCTCAAAAAAATGAAATGAAAATGAAGAATGAGTAAAAAACCGAAACCGAACGACATTCCAAACAAAGGCCAGAGTTATTGCCGGGCAACGGTTTGTTCTCAAAAGTATTTCAACGGAATTCGTTTAATAGCATTTGCAATAAAAATGGGGAAAAAAGGGTGAAAGACGAAGAGGAAGAAGAAACGATATAAGCACACTGACAAATATTTTAGTCAGTTATGTATAACTGCAATTTCGTAGCCCTTTTTCAAGAGTCACTCGTCGTATTTTTGATTGGTCCGTCGAAGGTCAGTTTAATTATGCATTTGACAGCTGACACTCCAAAGAGGTGAGAGGTGAACGAAGAGGGGGGAGGGGGAGTACGTACTCATGTGTTTTTGGAAGCTAAATAACTCAGATGCCTGACAATTAGTTGCATAATTTGAAGCCCACAGCATAAGGAAAGAGCACTGAAATACTTGAAATAGTTTATAACTCGATCGGGCCTCGATTGGAGATTGAAGTCGGAGTCGGAGTCGCAGTCTGAGTCTGAGTCTGAGTGGTTGTTGCGAATACAATGAAAATGAATAATTCCCAATGGGCCTGTGGGGGCTATTAAAAAGATGCCAATGTGTGCCCAGCAATCAGCCACCAAAATGGCCATGATGAATCAGTAAGGAGCTGTCGCTGTCGATGTCTGTGACTGGGAAAGGAAAAGCAAGCCCAGCTAAATGTATACAATACATTATAAGTAGCGATGAAGCAACTGAAAACTATGGAACGGCTTCTGCGAAGACCCGACCAAGATACAAAGATACATTTTTAAAATGTTAAATTGATGCAGGCAACTCGCTACTCGCAACTCGCAGCTCGCAACGCTAACCATAAAAAGGTATTTAGCAATTTAGATGCATTCGACGTCGTGTCCAGAAACGGACGCCAACTCCAACTCCAACTCCAACTCGAGTGTTCGGTTTCTGGTCCTCAGGTCTCTTAAGTCGCCTGCTGTTGTTTTTTTTTTGTCTTCTTCTGAGTATCGCACGCTTCGATCTTGGCTGCTGATTGCGCAGCTGGAGGGGATGATGCGAGAGCCATTGAATGTATGTATGTGTTTGTGCCTTGAAAAATGAATTGCTTAGCGCTCGCTCGCCCAAATAGTCCATGGCATAAATTCCGAATGGGAAACGCATCAATCAACGGTTTTAGCTCAAGCTGCAACAGAATGGAATGAGTTAACCTCAGAGAGGAAGAGAGCGCATCATAATCACTCGAAAGCTTAGCACGCAAAGCAATCAGACCATCTGAGAGAGAGCGAGAGAGAGAGATCAAAGTGTCAGAGAGTTGCTGGCCTGCCGTTGAAGAAGGTGAGCATAATAAACACCGAAAGCTTGACAGGCACGCAAACACACACACACACATGTACACATGTACAGTGAGAGCGTGCAAGAGAGTTGCAAATGGAGTTGGAGAGCACAGCGCGTTCTGGGCTCGTGATGATATTGCTGGAAAGATTAGGCAGCGCAATGGCAGCCAAAAATTAAATAAGAAAAGATAACAACCTAGGCTCATGGTCCCAGGCCAAAAGAATACAAGGAACGGCAAACAAAGCCCAGCAACAACAACAACAAAACAACAGAGCACAACGTAGCGTAGAGTTGAGAACAAATAGGCAAGTCATCGTCATGACCATGGCAAGCGGATTAGTTTACCTGCCCCGAGGTACCGCGACTGCGACGGCGACTGCGACGCCGACTGAGCCGCTCCCCTGAGTGGCAGTGCCAGCTAAAAATTTACGATTTTAGCACAGATTGTAAAGTAAATTTTCCTGTTTTTATTCCGAATTAACAAGCGGCCCATGCAAACAGCCAGACGACGGATGGACAGATAGTGAGCGAGCGAGAGAGACAAACATGAAAAACAGAACAAGAACAAGAGGAAAAAGAATAACAACAACAACTACAACGTTGCCGAGATGCTTGTGAAAATAAAAAACGAAAGTTTCATGAATTCTGTTTTTTTTTTGCTTTTTTTTTTGTGGTTCTTCTTTAGAATGCGCATTACAGGAAGCCATGGATCGAACCGGTTGCTTCTTTCAACTGAACTGAACTGAACTGAACTAAGCTGAGCCGAGCGGTTACTTAATAATACAAACAGGTTTCGGGCTCTGTGTTCTGTTCTGTTCCGATCTAAGGATGTGAGATGTGCCTGCTTGTTGTAGGGATTGTGCCGAGAACTGGCCAAGTAGAAAGGCAAACGTCTTGCCAAGAGTTAAATTATGGATTTTGATATGCTGGCAGCGGCCCGAACTTGCTTCTTTTTATACATTCTCTGTTTTTATCAAAGCGATGACAATGCGCGATTAGAGACAGCACAGGAAGTCCAAAAATGTGGGCTGGATTTAATGAGCGAACGGCAGATTAGAATTGTCTGATGTCTGATGAACGTGCAAACAGCTGAATAAATGAACGGATGGACGAAGGAACGTGTGAGCGGCAGTGCTGCCGAATTTTGGCTGGAAAAAAGGACCCCAAAAAAGGGACAAACAATGGACAGATTGCCAAAGTGAAAATTATTTATAATTTTAATCTAACCTTACGATTTTAAGATCCTAATAGCCAAATATACCTATGTATAACAAACCTATTTAATACAAGCGGAAAAATTTAATACTAATTGTAATTTTATGAGTTTACCGTAGATAACATTAATAATCGGTTTTTTTTTTAAACTTCTATAGCGAATAAAATGTATGAAACTAACGAAAATCAAAAATTTAAAAATTGTAGATTAAAGCTTATAGTATTACCTTTTCAAAGAGGTATATATATTAAGATTTTTTTAAAATTTAAGGGAGAAACTATCAAAAAACAAAAACAAGCTCAAAATTTGCGTTACTTTAATATTCGGTTCTATCATATATAACTAAGGAATACCTATTATATCTAGAAAAAAAATCTCAGTCTAATATTTGGAATGATATCCATTATATTTTATGGTATCGCTTAAGCGTTTTAACATATTTTGTATACATTTTTGGGTATATTCAAGGCCAATTTTAGCCCACTTCTTCTGAAGCCGTTCCTTTAACACGGATAAGAACGATATTGGCGTTTTGTACGCACGGCGGTCCAACTTACTCCACAAATTCTCAATAGGATTTAGATCAGGCGATTGAGGCTGCGTGTTCAAGACTTTTGGGCAGTTATACAGCCACCAAGACTTGACCTTGACTACCACTCAAGCGTGTTGGTAATACCCATTTTCTCCGCCGACTGCTTCAAATTTTCCTTCAAAATTTTTAGGAATCGACAGCTGAACTCTTTGAATGTTCAATAGAAGCCCTGTTAAAGCAATAAAAATTGTCAATGTCAACAAACGTCTCAATTAACTTTGGTTAAAATTAAACCTTTTGCTTAGCAAACTTTTTGCATGCAATATTTTTATGACTTTTTTTGTGTTTTAAACTATTTAAGTTGTTTTTAATGGTGACTCTATTTACATACATATGTAAGCATCTATTTTACAAATGAATAGTCACAAGAAATTCATAGAATATTTTTTTTTAATAATAATGAAATATTATTTGAATGTCAGAGAAACCAAAAAGGCGTAGATTTCCGAATAAGATATTTTTATTAAAAGTTCCGGCAAAGTCAGTTTAAAAAGGACAACTCTGACGAAAAAAAGGCTGATTTGACAGCGCTGATGAACGAATCCAAAGAGATAGAGAAGGAAACTTTTAGAGTGTAGAGTTTCGTTCAGTCTACAATGCGATGGCAAAGCCAATGGTATTTCTAAAGATTGTAAAGCTTGTTTCTATACAATTCTTTGTTTGTAAATAAATACGTTTGTGGGTATGTATCTGCGTTTCTGTATAATGCCCAAGCTAATTATTGTTGATTCAATTTGCTCACAGCTTATTTTCTTAAGCAATTTCCTGTTTCTCTTTTTATATGTATGTACTTTGTAGTCTTCTCATCGTAGTAGCCGCCGTTCCGTACCTATTTCTTTAATTTGAGCAGTTTGGTAATTTAAAAATTGGAGCCCCCCATAATCAACTGTAATGCGGCCGACTCGAAGTTGAGCACGCAAGCAGCAGGCAGTCAGTAAACAGCAACAACAACAGCAACAACAACAGTAACGACGACAGCGCAAACAAAACATATGCTTCAACAATAAAAACAACAACAACAATGGCAACTACAATAGGCACGCTGAATCCAAAGCTTCACTCACAGAAATACGGCCAGACGGCCACACACACACAAACAACAATTTCGATACATGGACACTGACACACCTCCCCATTTCGAAAAGTACTCGGGCACTCGTAAATTATTGCCGACATTTGTGTTTGTGTGTGTGAATTCACGAAACAGCTGATTTGTTATCAACGGCGCTGAATAAGCAGAGAGCGAGAGAGAAAAACAGAGCAAGCGAGAGAGCGTAATAGACTTGAAATGCTGAATTCTCACGCTTAGCAGCAGCACCAACAACAAAGGTAGAGCAAAACCAAAAAAAACCAACAACAACAATAACGCCAACGTCGGCTGCTGCTGCTGCTATGGCAACGACCTTCCTTGTTTATTACAATGTGTGTAATCGTCTTCTGTGCCAGTGTTAGTGTGTCTGCTCTCTACAAGTGTGTTAGTATCGTATATGTGCTTGCAGACGACGACGTCGACGACGACGCTGTTGTTGTTGTCAATGATGATGATAGAGCTGATGGGTGGGAGGGGCAGCGGAAGGCGCTGACTTAAATTGCTTAGTTTTTAGTGCAGAAATGTCTGCAACATTTAAGTTTAATGTGGTCTCGTTACTGTTGTTGCCTCTGCTGCTCTTGTCGCTTCTTATGCTTTGCTCGTTTGGGTGAGAAAGAGAGAGGAGGGAGGGGTAATCTCCTTTGGCGTGTATTATTTCCCAGTAGAACCTGAAGGCATGTGGTGAACAAATTACACACAGCCTTCCGCCCTAAAACTTCAGGGGTAAAGCTACAGCCGAAAGTCTACTAAGGTTTCAGGGCGAGACCCCTGAAAGCGTACATAAGCTTTCCACCGTTTTTTCCGGGGTACATTTTGCTGCAAGAAAAAAAAGTACCTGCAGCTAACTTAACGTTGCCAACTCCTGGCGATAAATATCGAAAACACTTGTTATGAGTTTTAAACCATACTTTTCTGTAGTTCTGTATTGTTAATAGAATTCATAATAAATGAAATATATTAAAAAACTTGTTTTATTAATTAAGCATTTTAAAAAAATGCAAAATGTTGTTTTATTATTTAATATTTGTATCGTGACAGTCATCGATAAATACAAAGGGCTGGCAATACTATTATCGGCTATCGAAGACATTGCAGCGCTTCGTTTGTGTATTTCGTCACTGTGTAGAGAGTGTCAAAATAAGGTAAGTTTTAACTATAAATATATGAATAAATGTTTATTTTCATTGTATTTTTAACCTAATAGATCGCCTGACTTAATTGCCCGATGACGAAGATCATAGCTTTTGCAAGCAAGACCAGTCACACGTAAGTAAATTAAACATTTAACCAATTAGACAACAAATTTGATATAATTATTGTATTTTCTTATAATCAACTTGTAGGAGGCTCTTCAAACTGGAAAATAAGATTGGCAAATCGCCCAACAATTAGGTAAGAATAAATTATTCTAATGCTCCTCCAACAAACAATTAATTGATTCTAAATTTCAGATTGACCCTTCAACCGAATGATGTGGCCAGGAGGAATTAAACAATAAGTAAAGTTAGTTTTAAGTTTTATTATAAGTGAACTAATATTTAGTTAAAATAAACAAATATAAACAAACATTTTGTGTGCCTAATTTTTTGCCTCCGATTCGGCACAATTTTCCAGTGGCCTACAGCAAGGGAAATTCCGGACAAAAATTCCCACCCCTGAAAAAACGATAGAAAATTTTCAGGGGTTTCAGCTTGAAACCTTAGCGGAAGCTTCCGCCAAGTTTTCAGCTAGCGTATACCGAATTACCCCGGCCACGCTAATGTAAAAGCGAATTGGAACTTTACATAAAGTGGCTGCACAGCTCCCCTGAACGTTCAGCTGGCATTCTTAACGTTTTTCGCTATAAAAGAGCCACTGGGTTGCTGGCAGCTTTTGCACTGAACACTTTGTGCTCATTGCGCAGTTTCCGTGTGGCTTAGTTTGAATTTTATTTTATTTTAGTTGTTGCTATTGTTGTTGTTGTTGGGCAGCTGCCGCTTCTCGGCTGCATGAATGCCTTTTTGCCTTAGTAAGGCTTTTTTTGGGTTTTGTTTTTAGTGCCGCACCTTTGTAACATGAAGAAGAAGCAAAGACGACAAAATTATGTGAGATGTCGGCAAATTGCACTGGAAAGTGTGTACATATCATTTTAAGGAGAAAAGTAATAAAAATTGCACTGGAAAGTGTGTACATATTATTTGAAGGAGAAAAGTAATAAAAATAGAAAAATGCATTGATAAATTATCCTAACAACTTATTTAATGTTAAACAGTAGGTTTTCTAATAGTTTTGACATTGAACAAAATTTATGTATGTACATAAAATATTTAAGTATGTTTGCACATTGTACATTATGTATTCGAGAGCTTGTCGCCGATGCCATTAAAACGAAGCTAACAACTGTTTGGTGGCATATTGTATGTATGATCAAAGCAACACATAAAACTGAAACTGCGCAGAGACGGAGGCCATAAAAGAAATCATAAAAATTAAAGCAGGGCAACACTTAACACACACGCTCAAAAGAGCGAGAACGGCAGCAAAAATATGATTACAAAATAAAAAGGCAGCAGCAGCGGCAGCGACAGCGACAGAGACGTTGCTCTCTCTCGTACACAAACAACAAACGCAGTTGTAAAGATGGCCGCCGTAGCTATTATATAGCTGAATTTGTAAACGACACCAACACTTACACACACGCACACAGCACAGAGAGAGAGACAGAGTAAGAGCGAGCATGTGATGCGGCATGTGTTTCAGTTTCAGCCACTGAATGCAATTGGCTTAAGCGTTTGCAGCAACGATAACAAAGCAATCGTTCTGTTGCATGTGTGTGCGTGTGTTTGCTGAATACGCGTCGACGTCACGGCCCAGTCGGCAATCAGCTGTGCGGCTGCTTCAACAAAACAGCAGGTAAATTGCTGGCCTGAAAAAAGGGCCACACTTCGAGACAGTCGCTTGAGAGAGTTTGACGCGTGCAGACGACTCCGAGAACGTGAAATCGTCAAAATTGACATAAAAAAGTTTACATTGCAATTGAACATATTACCGAAGACTACTAGAAAATTAATAACATTTCTTCAAGAGCTACCAAACATTTATTTTATGTTATAAAGTGACAGACAATTGTATACACAAAACTTGTATACAAAGTGCACCGAAAATAAATTGAGACAAAAACAACAAAACTAAAATAAAAACAAAGTCATTGACGTTGACGTCGACGTTGGCGTCGCGTAACAGCTGTCTTTGCTCTCTCAATTCAGCATTGCTCTCTGACGCGTCAATTCAGCGCTGCGCTCTCTTCGCGTGCTGAATTCTGAAAAATCCAAAAAATTAACAACATTAAATCGTCGTTTCATTTCGCTTGCGCTGCTCAACGGGAACGGACGTGTTTGAGCTAATATCGCTGACTATCGTTGTCGTATGAAAAAAACAAACTGTAAATTACACGCGTGTATTTTGCATTAAAGACTGAACCAACAACAAAAAATTAAGCAACCATACATAAACTCAATTTGCAGCTAAAATAGAATACAAACAAATGAAAAAAAAAAACAAAGACTGATTAACCATTACAATAAACTGCAAAACAATTGAATTACGGGTGCGACAAAGCAACACGCAAAATAACAATCGAAAACAACAATCGAAAAACTGAAACAAAATCAACACGCAAGCAGCAACATATGGATTAAGGTTCCTCTCTCTCACACACACACACACACTCACGCAAACGGATTAACCGCAGCTTAAACTACCGTTAAAAGCTGCGCTCTCTCTCACATTTGGATTACCAGTGCCAATTTCTCAATTCAATTTGTCAAAAGTGAAGTGAAAAAGTTGCAAATCTCATCAAAATGAAATTCTAAAAATTATATAGAGAATTGAATAACAAAAAGCTACAATTTTGTGTTACAACAAAAACGAAAACAACAAAAAAGCAAGTCGACAATGACGATGGCTGCGTGTTATGCCAATTATGACATGTCGTCCATGTCTTCGCTCTCGCTCTCGCACAGCATGTCGGCGGCTCTGCAGCAGCAGCAGCAGCAGCAACAACAGCAGCAGCAGCAATTGCAGCAGCAGCAACAACAGCAGCAACAGCAGCAGCAGCACCATCATCAACAGCAACAACAACAGCACATGTATCATGCTGCAGTTGCTGCACATCAGCAACAGCTGTTGCAGCAACAACAACAGCAGCAACAACAGCAGCAACGCCAGCATCAGCAGCCCCCCGCCAATAACAACAACAACAACACACGCCACAGTCACAGCCATGCAGCTGCGGCGGCGGCGGCCCAAACGCAGGTCGCTGCCGCCGTCGCGGCCAGCAATCAGCAACAGCGTCAGCAGCAACACAGCGTCAACAGCAGCAGCAGCAGCAGCGCCACAGCCGTTGCCCTGAGCAGTGCTGCCAGCAGCGGCGTCAGCGTCAGCGCCAACAGCAGCAGCAGCGCCAACAAGGATTACAGCATTCCGCTGCACGTCGACTGCAGCGTCGAGTACGAGCTGCCCAACCAGCCGAAGCCGCCCGCCGGGCAGCGCGTCGAGCCGCTGCTGATGATCCATCCCTGCTACTTCCGCAAAATGGAGTCGCAGCGTCGCAGTCCCTTCGTCAACAACATGCAGGCGACGGCGACGGCTCGCAGCGCCGCCAGCAGCGCAGTCAGCAGCGCAGCGGCATTGGGCGGTGGGGCAACGGCTGCTGCGGCGCCCAGCAGCGCTGCCAGGCGCAAAACGCAAATCCAACAGCAACAACAGCAGCAGCAACAACAACAGCAGCAACAACAGCAGCAGCAACAACAGCAGCAGCAACAGCAGCAGCAGCAGCGACAGGCCGCGTATCAGCAGCAGCTGCGCCAGCAGCAGCAGCAACAGCAAATGTCACAAATGTCGCAGCAAGCGCTGTATCCAGTGCAGCAGCAGCAACAGCAACTGCGCCAGCAGCAGCAACACCAACAACAACAGCAACAGCAACAACAGCGCAACCAAAGTCGTCAAAGCCAAAGCCACTCAGCCACCTCAGCAGCAGCAGCAGTCGCTGCAGCAGCAGCCGCCGCCGCAGTGACGTCTGCGTCGGGTCAATGGGAGCAGTTGCAGCAGCAGCAGCAGCAGCACTCACACTCTCACACACACCCACACGCGCACTCACATCAGCAGCAGCAGCAGCAGCAACAACAGCAACACATGCAGCTTTATTCAGCTAAAAGCAGCAACGCAGCTGCAGTCGCAGTCGCCGTTAACTCCGCCGTCACCTCCTCTGCCAACGCCGCTGGCAAACGCGATGCGTTAATTTCGGGCAGCGGCAGCTACGCGAGCAGCGCTGCCGCCAAGCAGCAGCAGCAACAACAACACTGCCTGCCGCCTCCTGTGGCGCCCTGGGACGCGACGGCTGCGGCGGCGGCGGCTGCGCTGCTGATCGATCGGTCGCCGATGGCAACAGTTCCTAGCAATTATCAGGCCGGTCCTGAGGCCACGCCCATGCACCGGCTGCCGCCCACAGCGACGGACAAGCTGAGCGGCAAGTACCGTCAATATTTGCGCACGCAGCATCGCATGCATCCCTACGCCGCGGCGGCGGCGGCTGCGTCGCTGGCAGCGGCAGCGGCTGGCGCCAATTTGGGACCGGCTTCGTTTGTGCCCTTCGGCTCGGCGGCGGCGGCGGCGACGTCGGCGTCGGTGGGAGCGACAGCGCCAACATTCCAGCAACTGCAGCAAATCTCCTGCTATAATGTGTGATCCAACAACAACAACAACAGCAACAACAGTAACAGCAAAGGCAACAACAACAACAATTGAGACAGACGCTTACCAAGTAAACGTCAATGAAACAAAACAAAAACAAAAAACGATACAATTGCAAAACGCTTTTCATTATTAGTAAACAAATTCAACAATGTCTTGTTTTAGTTTATCTTTTATTTTATGTAATTTCCCTTGTGTTGAAAATGAACAATACGTGCATTTTTTCGTATGACAATAAAAGAGAATGACGAAAATGTAATTCAGCAAAGAAAAAGCTCAGTGCTCTCTTTGTGTGTGTGTGTGTACGTGTGTCGAGCTTAAAGTAACGTTATCTTTTTACCGTATGTACAGTGCATAGATGCAAATGGAAAGAGAACACTGAGAATTGCAATTGTGATATCTTTTGAGTAAGAAATTTATCTGTAAACAAAAATAATAATTAAATCACCTTTACCGTTATCATTTTATTGTCATACGAATCCGGATATTAGTGTGTTGTTGTTTTTAACCCATGGGCGAACTGTTGTCCCATTATTGACCTGTTTTTATTTCTGAATTTTACTTAATTAAATACATGTAAATTAGCTGCGAACAATTGTTGCCAAAACCAGAAGAAAAGTATGAAAATAACTGAATTTCACTTTCTTTCTAGTAATTTGTAGTAATTTGATAAAAAGAAAAGAGAAAAAAAAACAAACAAAAACAAACAACCAACAACAAAACAAACAACAAAAAAATGCAAACTATTGTAGTGATATTTGTTATAAAATAATTTTAGTAATTAATTTAATTTAAATTAAACAACAACCAATAAACAAACAAGAATGCGTGTAAACCAACAACAACAACAACAACAATAATAACAAGTAAATGAAAAAATGCTAAAAACTAAAACATATGCTTATTTAATTTTATATTATTAAAAATCCATGCTATTCAACAAATTATATAGGAATGCAAGAAAAACGAGAATCGAAAATCGAAAATCTCCTCAGCTAAAAGGAATGCAAAAAATGATTATGATAAGGATACACCATACCATACACAACCAACAACAACAACATCAACACCAACCCATTAAGCTGCAAATAAAAATTATTCCAATTTATGCGACGTAAAGAAAATGCGAAAATGTAACAAAATTGTGTTTTCAATTGATCAAAGAGCAGCAGCAAAATAAAGTAAGAGAAGGCGACAGATTGGGAATAGTAAAGAGAGCAAGGGAAGAATGTTACAAAGAGAGCGCACAAGTAACAGTAACTGCCGTCGGTGTTTCTTTTTTATCTACTTCGGATTATGTATATGTATATTTACTGCCGACGCCTCTCCTCCCATCCCCACCCACCAGCCACTGTCTCATGGTATTATATTATATTATATTTTACCTTACTTTACTTTGCTTTTGGTTGTTGTTGTCACTGTGCGAGCTGCTTTAATTTGATTTCTTGCTCGCCTCGCACTTTGCTTCGGTGTTTTGGTGTCAGCGTCTCTCAGTCTCCCCTCGTTCCGTCTCTCTTGCTCCGATTCGCCCGCAAGTCACTGTGATTGATTGTTGTCATTGATGGAAGACTTTCAGCTTTTGCCTCACACATGCACACATTAGTCTCAGTGTGTGTGTGTGTGTGTGTGCATAAATGGGAGTAGATGAAGGGAGGTCGCAGTCAAAGTCGTTGATTATGAGGAACCCACATAATGATCGCTATGTGTATGTTTGTATGTGTGTATGTATGTGTAATGCAAGCAGAGCAAAACATACATGTGTGTGTGAGTTAGTGTGCTTATAACGGTAACTAACATGTTAATCTCTGACTCTATTGCTTTGTTACTGTATCAACCATTTATTGAAGATACCAAAAAATCTAGCTACTTTTTAGCTATAAATTCCTTAGCTAGAAATTGTTAAATTTCTCAATTTATATTTTCATAGGAAATCCGGGCTACATAAAAATCACATAGGGGTGCATATTTTTAGACGCAGTATAAAAAAATGCTACGCAACATTTAATCAGTAAACAGCAACAGCAACAAAAACCGCTTTCGGATTAATTTGTTTGGAGATTTCAAAAAAAAAAAAAACTTAAAAGGCGTAGAGCAGAAAACGACATCCGTTTCCCATTGACCAAAAGTGGACTCGTTTACCCATTTGATTTGTGAGTCACTCAAACCGAATCCATCCACATGATTCACTTTGGTCTGCCCTAAATTCAAACGAGTCCATAGCCAAGTCAAGACACGACGCAACGCGATTCGACGAGACTAGACAAGAGCTGACAAGACAAGACAACAAAACCAGCGCCATGACAGGAACTGGCCACGACTGCTTATGTAGACCACATGCGAACTTATCGAGTATATACTGCATAAATACATATAGTTTCTATATGACTGTATTAAGTTATAAGTCCATAAGTTGTTATACTTACTAGCAGTAGAAAGCAACGTCAACAAATCTTGTTTAGTCTAAAACGGGCGGAAAAAACGTTCGTTCGTTCGTTCGTTCGTTCGTTTTGTATGCTGATTGAGCTCTGAGAAATGTGATTGCAATCTATTCAAAACTCATATATATTCATTTATTCAATTCATATAGTGTGTATATTAAAGTGGCCCCCATATATTAGAATACTGACAATTGGCAGTAATTAAAATTTACTACAATCATCATGTGTATTTTTGCGGTGTTAGGTCTGAATTTGACTTTAAGTCTAGCTTTTTTTTTTGGTTTTCATTCAATTGATAATTCAAAAATCAGCTGTGTTGCCCCCCATTCAGAACCCATTCAAAGCGAGGTCGTTGTCGTCATACACTCTAAGCATACTACAATACTACAGTGCGTCAAGTAAATGTTTGACAAGTTTAAAAACTTAAATTAAAAAACTTTTCTTGGTTTTTTACTTTACATCTCGTAATATTTTCGTAAAAAGTTTAGGTCAAATTAAAATAATAAGATCTAGACTTGACTATATTTAAATATGAAAACGCAAATTGTATAAAAAAACAGAATTTAACCTTTTCATTTTGAAAAAATAATAAGTATACTTATTCTTGAAAACAATATAATATGACATAAACTTCAAAATTTGTCATATTCTATCTCAATATGTTTCCCATAAGGTTGAAACACGGCGCCGAATTGGCAGAATTAAAGTTGGGAGCAGCCGCTAGCTCCCGGAGCCCATGCGTGCCCACCGCTGGCCTAGAGGACAAATTTCAAAATTCGCGGGTTCAATTCCCAGCGTGAGCACATGTTTTTAAAAATTCTATTATGTTTCCCAAAAACTTTAAAAAATTTAAATTTTCCATAGAATTAAAAAAAAATTTAAAATTATTAAGGTTATTTTTTCATTTTGTCAAAACAATTACTGGACTAGCTGTATATATAGTAGCCATAACTATATAGCTATGTATATTTGGACTAATACGAAATTGGTTCGACAAAAAATAATATTTTTAAATATTTTTGTAATTTTTTCCATGTTGTCCGCACAATTACTTGACCAACTGTAGACCAGACAGGTGCTTGAGCTGCAACTCTGAAATGCTAGACTGAGGCAAAGGCTGCACTTGTTTCAATTGTCGATTGTGCTTTTGAGGAAAATCTTTCGAGATAATGGTTGCCCGCTTTTCAAGTGCTGCACTCGAAAACTCAAGTGCTCAGTTTTTTTTTTATTTTTCGAAAATAGAAATGAGCTCAGAGTTTTTTTTTGGGGGTCCGAATCAATAAAATCTAAATGCTACATATTTATGACTTTATTTACAGCAAGTAAAAAAAAAGCCAAAAACTTTATCGATGACAACTTTCGATAAGTATTTTTCGTTGAATTTCAAAGTTTGCTGCCCAAGCACTAATTGACTAATGTATGTGTGTACATTTGTGTGTGTGTGTGAGTGTGAGTGTTTGGCCTTTCGATTGGCATTCATTTCACTTCTCCCCATTCCCCATTCGCCCGCTTCCCCACACAAGCACAGTCCCAATTCCGCTGTGCCTAAGAGCAAGTGCCATTTAAAAGTCATCAACAGAGATAAATAAACTAAATAATGGGCCAGCAAAATACACATAAAATGCGAACACACAAAAAAAGTATGCAAATAAAATGGCATAAAAAGCAAATACATACACCCAAAAGCCTGCACACAAAATCAAATGAAACACACATACACACACACACCCAGTCACAGATGATTAGTTATTTTTAAATTTAAGCTGAAAATGCAAACACAAAAAAACTCACGAAAATTGTTCAAAATGAAATGACGCAAAGCGCATTAAACAAAGTCCAAATATAAAATAAAGTCACAGAAAGCGCCGCCAAAATAAGAAAAAAAAAATGCGATAAAAACTCAAGTAGAGCGCAAAATGAAAAGCAAAGACAAAAAATGCGACAATGTCGTCGACTGCGAAGCGACTGCGTCAGCGACAGCGACAGCGGAAGCTGTCTAACAAACGGCACAAGTGTGGGTGCTTTGGGTGGAGGAGGAGTAAGAGAGAGGGGGGTGTGTTACACAGGGACGCCTCGCATTGAGGCTGGTCATAAAGCTCATGTTTATGCGCGACAGAGACAGACAGAGAGCGACCAGACAACCAGTTTATGTTTGCTTTTTGTTGTTTTTGCTTTTGTTTTTGCTTTTGCTTTTCATTCATTCATTTATTTTTTTTGCACTTTTTCAAGCGGCTGCTTTGGGGTCAGCTTAATCCAAGCGCTACATAATTTGCGACTTAATTAAAACATTTGCCCGGACTCTCAAAATTCATTTACATTTTTAATATGTATTTATTTATATTTTCTATGAGTTTCGCTGAAAATTGTTCTATGTATTTATTTTTTAATATCCATAATTTATCTGTTTCGTGCCGATAATGACAGTAACTTTTGCAGCGAATTGGAACTGGAAATTAAAGTCGTAAATTAAGTAGCGCATTATCAAATAACAAATAAATATTTATGCCAATGATAACAATTTTGTTTTTTTTTTTTGGTATTTGGTTGCCAGGCGACGGTTTTAATAAGCTTTAATTAAATTGTACAACAAAGCGAATAACAACAATTTATTGCTAGCTGCTGTAACTAATTAACATAATTTGTATGCATGAATGCACATGGAGAAATGTGGAAATGTGAATTTCAACAATTTAAGCAGCTTTAAATAAATTAAAAAAAATGTATTATTAATTAAAACACAGCTAATTGGACTCTCCAAAATTCCCAGATGAGGACAACAGATTTACCATAAACCACAATACGAAATTATGCGAAAGACAAGCCCAAAAAATGATGTAAATAACAGATGTGTATAAAATAGAAATTTGTGCATTTATTATAGCCAAGTTGAGTCAGAGCTGGGCTGATGTCAAAACCGATTTGTCACAGTTAACGAGTAAATAATCATTGGCCTCGTTTTCTAAGCTATTATACCACAGGGCGTATACGCTATTCTTAATTTAGCTTTCATTCTTCTCAGATCAGTTTTGTTTTAAAGCCGTATTTTATATCATTTTTGAATACTTAAATTAAGCTCAGATTACGACATTTGGCTTGAACTAAAAAACCCTGAAATACTTAATTATTTTGATATGCATTTTTGCTTGTTCCCAAAAACTGCAAAAGCACTTTAATTGCCAGTTGAGATACAAAATATAGACAGAGAGATAGAAAGAGAGAGAGAGAAGGTCAAAACGCTTTAGATAGACAGATAGAAAGAGAGAGAGAAGGTCAAAAACGCTTTCGAAAAGGCCTATGAATAAAACTTGAACTACAAACATTAGACTTGGCAACAAGCATAAACAAAAACAACAACAGATAACATGACAACGTGTTAAACTAGTTAGCAGTAAAAAAACAAACAAAAAAATATATATATGAAAAACAAAAAACAAAAAACAAAAACTAAAAAAACAATTAAAAAGCATTAACGCTTAGAGCTGCCTAAGTGCAGTAAGGGGTATATTAAAAGATACATGTAGAGGAGCATGTGAAATACAATATACGATACATATATATAGGCATATATACGAGTATCTTTAAGTATGTAAGTAGCACAACAACAATAACAACAACAACAGAAACTAAACTTAACTAAATTGTGCGTCAGATGGCAGCCAATAAAATGTTTAGGATTAAAATCAAAGATACAAATATAGGCAGTACATAAATACATACATATATTTCTCTGTATAAATAGTACATAACAAATAAATTATTATTTATTTACTCCTATTTTTCTCTTTTTTTGAGGTGAATTAGGTAATCAAAAACCACTTAACTGGCACGATTTGGAGGCATGCGAACATTTAAACAGTTATAGCTAACATTATTCATACGTACGATAATTGATACCATACCCCATATAAATTAGCCAACCATATTGTGACTTACAACAGACAACAGAAGAAGCAACCAGAAGCAGATATGAAATTTAATACCTATATAGGCGACGATATAATGCAACTAACTATATATATTTAGACTATATACCAACTACGCCTATGCTGAAAACAACAACAAAAGCAAGAACAACATAATGAAGATTAAAAAATAAAAATAAAACAAGAGCAAAAACCAAATAAAACTAGAGAAAGCATGGAGTAAATCTTATACTTATAGTACTAACTAGGCCATCAACAAATTATATATAAAAATATGTATGCAGACAGATATGGTAAATGATAAAGACAGAAGTAGTATCTTATGGATATCAAAAAACCCAATTAAGTACTTATGAATACGAAACATAAACCATATATGATTAAGCGCTGAAATAACAGAAAAAAAACCTATAACAAAAACAATATATATATTTAATAATAATAACAATTATTATCAATTTCTGCTGTGAAAATGATTAATGCTTAAATATGCATTAATATTAACATTTTTTTTTTGTCGACGATGAAACAAAACTAAATGTATGAAAATAAAAATAGAAAATATGCTAATTGAAAAACTGGAATTTATTAATTTACTTTTATTTAAATAAAGGCAGAAAGAGCGCATAAGAGAGAGAGAAAGAGAGAGAGAGATGGCGAATTAAATTGTTGCTGCCCAAAAGTTGCCAAAGTTGAAAATAAAGCAGAAATAATGAGGTAGAAAAGCAAAATTTAAACTTAAAATAAGCAACAAAAAACACAAAATTGTTAAATCAAAATGAAAAAACTAAAATAAATTCAAAAATTGCGACAATTTTTCACATTTGCTTTGCGTGATATTCATCATTAATTTGTGTTTTCTGTCGCTATTTTCAATAAAACAAATTAGCCATGCTTTAGGCATTTGTGTTGCATAGACAGATTCAGATACAGATACATGCTTAGATTTGTGTGTATGTGCATATATCTATTTAAATGTGATAGTAGTTTTATTCATGATTATTGTTCATTGTAAAACTTTATTGCCATTTAAGTTTTTTTTTTATTATTATAACTTTTAGCTGCTTAACTATGTACATGAGTATATATAATGATACCTATATACCTACGTATATATATAAATATAGAAATTATATAACTAATTATTTGGCGGGCCCTCAAACTTGAAAAATTCTTGTAAATTATCTAGGAATATAAAGAAAGAATTATTATTGATGTATAAAAGATCTAAATAATTGTAGAATATTATAATATAAAATTAACAAATTTATTGGGCTGCATGCATGGGATAAATTAAACTTAAAAAAAGAAAATAATAAAATAAAAATACAATTAAAATATGCAAATTAATAAACAATTAATTTGAACAAAAATAAAAAGTTGATTTTTTTATAATTTAAGGCATGAAAATGTGTTTAGATATGAGTCATTAACCCGTTTTTCCCGTACTCTCATATGTAATAATTATCGCAGTGCTGATGATGATGATGATGTTGATGATGATAAATAATGATATGGTATATCAGCTCACGTATTTGTCATTGTTCTCATATGCCTGTGGCAACCCTCGCCTTTCTACTTGTCAATTCCCCCTCTCACTTTGGCCCCCTCTCCCTCGCTGTAATCATACATCAGCCCGAGTATGAACATTTATGAGTACGAGTATTATCAGCACTCACGAGGCTCATGTTTCAAATGGTTGACTCTGTCGTCTGTATTCGTATTCGCATTCGCATTCGAATGTGGGCTTCAATTTTCAGTGCCTTTCCTCCATCTCCTCACTTACTGTTCCTGTTCACTGTTCACTGTAAAGTGAAGTGTTTTCACAATCGCCAAACAGTTGAACGCCACATGACTCGGCCATACACTCGAAATTCATGTTGTACTCATACTTATTATTCTGTGTATGTTTTTCAGCTCCAAATGATAGTGCAAGTTGCGAAGGTCTCGTTCCTTCGTTCCCTGCCCCCATTTCAATCCCCATTCCCTGCCAATCCCATGGTATATAGACGTCAGCTGGTCTGGCTGCGATTAACAGACTAAGGCGGCAATTAAAAACGCTTTAAAACTGCTGACGCCCACACAACAGGCAACTCAAAGGCTATAAACATTTGAATATGCAAATAATTAAAATATTTAAAATAGTTGCCCGCCGCGTCTTTTAATGAGCAAGCATTGAAAAAAAAAAAATAAAAAAAAATAGCCAACACAACACGCAAATACTTTTAAGCATATATATCATTTGTGTTTCATTCTTTATTTTCTAGCGTATGTTTTCAATTTCTGTATATTTTTCATAATACAGTCATCGCTGTCTATAGGCAACGTCGTTTTATTCAAGCGGAAGACATTTAGATTGATTGTATCTCAAGATTTTACAACGAATCTATTAGTATATTTTAATTGGAAATTGAATTTGAATTTGTTTTTAATTTTGCAAGAAATTTGTGTTTTATTGTAGAATATTGATTAATATAATTATTTTCTATCTAAAAATTTCTTCTTAAATTAGATTCCTTATTGGTATTTATTGTGAAAGAAATTTATGTACTTTTTAATACCTGTATTTAATTCATATAATTACATTTTGATTCCATGATATTTGTTAATTTGCTATTCAAAAATTTCTATGGAGTGGTTTAAAATTTTCTTGATATTTGTTATAGCGCAGTTTGACTGTAAGCAATTGCCCTATATCATTTTCGTGGCAATGCTTCGAATGACTTTATTACCATTTTCGTAATAGCTGCCAAATAGAAAAGAAATTACGGCGCTGAAAGTTGCTTCGATTTGAAACTAAACAAAGATCAAGTTGGCGGAAAACGAGTAAACAAATGAATTGAATCGAATTGAATTGAATTTGAAATGAAAATAAGCATAAAAAACATGGCAAAGGTTTAATAAATTATAATTTATGTTTATTGAGCGATATGTCATTCAATTTTTCGTTTCGTTTATTGATTTTGCGAGAACAAAAGTATCAGTTATTCTGCTGTATCTTTGTATCTGTACCTACGAGTATAGTTGGAGATGCTGCAAATGAGTGAGCATTTCTGAGACATTTATGACTTGTCATATTTTGAGGCAAACGCTTTGTCTGCGTGTGTGGGAAGACATAAATTGTGCCACAAAACTTAAAGATACTTTGTGTGTGTATGTGTATCTGGTTACACATATGACTTAAATGTATCTTCTATCTGCCCCCCTGCGAGCTGCTGCATCTCACAGATACTGCTTTTGTAGATTGACAATAAAGGAAATGCGGCATGCAGCATGCAGCACACAGCTTGCAACATGCAGCATTCAACATTCAGCCGAAAAAATGCCAGATGAGTAATGATTGCAGGGCTAGGCATAGTGAATCCACTCTTAATAGCCGTAGCAGCAGCAGCAACTAATGCCCGAGGCAGCTTAAAACAGGCACAGATACATTTACAGTCGAGATGAGACGAGATGAGATGAGTTCGGATCCGAAAGCAATCCAAAACAATCCCCAGCTAAGCTGTTGTGCTCCGACATCGCCCGTTGCGAAAGGAGGCATCAAATACAAAGTACACACACATTTACGGAGACAGGCACAGCCGGGCAGACAGACAGACAGACAGACAGACAGACAGACAGACAGATAGACAGACAAACAGAGCTCGCCTCGTTCGTATCTATGAGATACAATTTGGCCTGTGCGTTGGCCGCGCCGGCACCAAATTATACATATCGAAAGATTTATTACACACATAGTGACAGTGCGAGCCGTCAAATGAGTTTTTCAGCGTAATTACCGAGCCTCACACACACACACACACACAATACCAAAATACATGGTAAAAAAATATCTGAAAAAAAAATACAGGAAAAAGGAAAAAATGAAACGAAATGAAATGAAATCAAATTAAGCGCGCACTCATATGAAAAACAAAAACATCAAAAAAATAAAAAAAAATAAACTAAATCCATGTGGGCACAAGTAGTATTATGTGTATTTGTTATGTTGTTTTTTATGACTTGGCATCAAGTTATTTTCCTTGTATTTTGATAAACGTGCAGATAAAGTGGAAATGGAAATGGGAAAAATCCTCCTGCCTCCTGGCAACTAACAACTGGCAACTGCCCTTAGTTTGCTGCTTGTCTGAAGGTTACTGGGCCTGGTTACTTGGTCCGAGACCATCAGGGACACACCACGTTAATCATTTATGAATGACTTCTTACCAAAAGCAACCACCACCGATTTGGCCCCTTGCGGGCACACAAAAGTAATACGAGTAACAACAAGAAGATAAAAAGATGAAAATGAAAATTGAGGCGCTTTAATGACTACAAAAGGTGATGGTCATGTTAGATACAGATACAGATACAGATTGAGATTCAGATACAGAAATACAGATGCCAGTCATGGTCCACATAACGAGATAAGCGTGAATCGTTTATGCGTTAATTAAGATTTCTTTCAGTTGGTCAAGTTAAGAGCAGCTGCTGCTCTTGTTGCCTCAAGGCAAAATGGTTTCTACCAATTGCTCGTTTTGGCCTTCTAAACTTAATATTAATTAATGCATAAGGTTTTCTTAGAACCTTTTTAAAGTTAATTTAATTAAAGTTGATTAATTCTTATTTGAAATTACGAAATAAACAATTAAATGGATTTCTATTTAGAACTCTGTGTGTTCCATAATCTCTCGACTGCGGGTGACATAATCAAGTCTCAAGTAAAGTCTTTGATATTTTCTTTTTGTACTTTGAAACTGAATCGAATCTCAAGTTTGCTTGGCGTCAACAAATTACGACACGATCCTCGTTTCCAAATTGGAACCATCACAATCTCAATCACGATGCGACTCTGAGACTCAGACTCTGAGATTGAGACTGAGACATTGAATGAGACTGAAAAGTCACACTTGTCGGACAAATCCGAAAGCCAAATCGTTGTGGCGTTTTTTAATGGAACGTGTTTTTCTTGTAATCGTTAATCTGGCATTTGCACTTAATTAAAAACATTTTAGCTATTATTAACAGCAGTTGCTATTCAATGTTGTTGTTGTTGTTGTTTCTGTTTCTGTTGCTGTCTTTTATTATTTTTTCATTTTATTAACAATTTTATTATTTGGTTTAACGTTTTGCGCTCGAATATCTGTACAAATTTTGTTGCACTGTTTGTGGATATGGTTATGGATTTGCGTGATTGCTTCCACATACCGTAAAGAAATCGTGCTGGCTTCACATTGAGTTATAGTCTGTTTTTGTACACATACGTATATACATATACATATATTAATGTAAGTGCATATGGTATACATACGTGATTTATATGTAAACTTACTCGCATATCTAAGTATGTCCGAGGTGGGCTGAAACAATTCAAAATCAAATGTGAAACTGTCGTTTGTGAGGCTCTGATTTGGTTTAAGAATTGGGACGTTAATAGAAACCTAAAGAGTATATTTAATTTATGATTAATTCTACTCAGTGAAACTAAACACATAGTTCAAATTAGAATAAGAAATTTAAGTTTGAATTCTGTTTTTTCGATACTCCAACATGGTCAAAGTCATTAGGGAATAATATTTTTAGTAAAACTTCATTAGAGATTGCAAATAAACATTACTTTTTTTAAATTTCTTTAAAAAATAGCTCGGATTACAAAGAAAAGAAGCTTAATTCTGACAATTTATTAAATTACTTACATATATTTTGTTATAAAACTAAATAAATACATTTAAAATTTAATTTAATATGTACGAATTTTTCCCGTTTTTTTTATGACTATTTAAGGTGTTTTGAAAAAAGAATTTTACGTAAAATGTATAGAAAAAGCCTGTTTGAAATATAAAATATGTCAATTAAATAAGCGGTAAAGTTTACAAATATTATGGCCTTATTTGCATGATTCCCAGCCAAGTCCTTTGTAATTTGAAACAATCCCATTTTAATCCCGAATATTCAACAGTATTTTAAAAGGAACGCCAATTTATGCAATAGTAATTAAATAAAACTCAGTATAAAATAAAATCCATAATTCGTGAATTTTTCATAATATGTCTTGTGCTTTTTACCTGAAACTAAATTATCAATAATCAAATTAAGTACATATTATGATCTGCATTAATTTTTAAACTGCTCAAACCAACCTCGCACATACATATTAGCACTTTATTTGAGAAACTCTTTAAATTAAGCAATTGAATTAAATTAAATTGGCTAAAGAAAACAATTACCTAATTGCATAAGTGGTTCTGCATTAATTTGTAAACTGTTTAAACCAACCTCGAATACGCTTAACTGCAAGTGCTTGTAGTTTTGCGATTCGAATCGAATCGTATCGAATTGGAATACGAATTGAAATTGGAATTGGAATCGGTAACGTTGCGATACATTTTGTGGGGCTTCAAGTTTCTGGTTATTGCGAGAACTCGTTAATATCAATTTGCCTGAAATTGTTAATTGATTTTGCAATGAACAAATATTACGCGATGATTGCCATTTGCCGTTGTTGTTGTTGTTGTCGATGTTGTTTCTGTTTTTTTTTTTCGAAGGAATTTTTATACTCAATTTTTGAATTCGGCGTGCGGTCTGTCGATCGAGTCTCGCATTTTGTGGGCCTTTTAAGCCGCATATAATTTGGTGAATTTTATTATTTTGTTATTTACAACAACGTTGTTGTTGTTCCTGTTGCTGTCATGTGTATAAAAATATTTTAATGCCAGTTTGTGACTTTCACGAAATCAACAAAAATTCGCACGTATGCGTTGTCTGTGTTGTCTGTTGATGTGCGTCGTTGTTGTCGTTGTTTGAATTCAAGTTATTTAGATCGGTGTTAATAATAAAATAAAAGATAGAACTGTCTTGTGACGTAGTCGGGGCATCGAATCACGTTCTTTGGGATGGCACCCCAAGGCACAATTCGAGTGCATTTAGAGCAGAGACGACATCGTCTAATGGCATCTAATGAATTGGGACAACTCAGCTAATTAGCTGCACCTCAGCTCTCAAATTAGCACAAATGTCAGGCTCTTGATAAATGCCAACTGAATGAATTTATAAATATTTATTTTGATTTTGAGTTTCTTTTGAAATCTTGAAAGCGTAAAGTGGTCGCGATTGCCGAAGCACGTGGAGCTGGAGAACTGGAAATAAAAATGGAACTGAAACTGAAACTGAAACTGGGGCTGAAACTGACGTGACAGCGATATGATATAAAGAATGCCCCCATGAAAATGAAAATGATATGGGTACACCTTGTGACGATGATATGAGCCCGCATTTGTGGACTCTATAGATATTACAAGTACTTTTAATATCACAATAAATTCCATGCCCTGATATCGCTCAAGTGTGAAGCATAATTATTGAGATTGCATTCCAACTGATTATCTATCATATTTATTTATTTTAAAAAACTAATAATACCAAGGCATATTTGTTGATAAATTTAAATTTTTATATTAGTTTATATAAAGCCAATGGAGATTTTTTCTACTTTCGGTTGTTCATTTTTAAGGAATTGCCAAGCGAACTTGGTCTATGAAGTGGGTCTATTGTTTGGCTTTATTCAATAAAACAAAAAATAGCTTGGTTTTAAGTTCGCTTTCAAAGCCATAAATGGCATTCAAATTAACTACACTTTTTGAAAATGAATGCGGAGGCATTCAACTTATTATTACACAAAATTAACGCATAGATTTTCTAAAGAATTGTTTTTATTTATGTGTGTCTGCTAGAGTTTGTGTGAAAAGGGGCTATATAATTAAATTATGAATGCTTTATTTGGCAAGTTTATTGTTTGCTTTATGGCAGTAACGACAACGCACAAAAAATACAAAAATAAAAATAATAAAAACCAAAATTCAACTTTTGTTTTGTGCTCTTTGAAAAGGCCTCCCGACAGACCCTACTTAGAGGAACTCGTTTCGCAGCAGAACAACACAATACACAAGTAATACTTTTTATTATTTTTGTAAATTTGAAAATATATATTTATGCGATACGTTCATGAATCGAATATTACCCAGGCGTATAACAATCGAAGTCTAATGAATCGAACAAATGGAAATTGCATTCATAATACAAATATATATATATTTTTAAAAATAATAATAATAAATATGAAACTTTTTGTATACGTTACGTGCGAAGGGGGGAATTAAACGAGTACATAAATAATTTATTGAATTACAAAAACGTTTTTTGAATTGCCTCGATGCTCGAGTTGCTCGACTTGCTTTGGGGCTGAAACAGACTATGGTTATGGGCCTGGGACTGAAGCTGATTTCGGCCATAATGCCTTAAATTATGGCCTCATTGTTCATGCTATTGGCTGCTACACTTACGTGGTTGGGACTCAGCTGGAGGTGGAGACGAAGACGAAGTCGGGGCACAGGAACTGAAATCCAAACTCAAACTCAAACTCAAATGGCAATGGAACTCAAAGTCGGGGCGATAATCGCGCTAAGTTTGCGCCGCATTGTTGTTGGGTAATCTAATTTATGGCATTTTTTTTTTCGTTTTCTAACAACTAATTGCAATTTCCGCCCCTTTTTGGTAGGAAGGGAGGGTAGGCAATCAAATTACGCATACCAGGCGTAAATAAATCTACATACAAACATCTCATATATGAATGTTAAACGCAAAAATTATTCAAGTCATTCGGTTCTAGTCAATGTGGCGACCTTTTCCAACACAGATTTTTAAAGCCTAAATGAATCAACCCAAAACTCAACTCGACTGGATTCGTCTGTCTGCTTAACTGACTCGACAGTGGCTTTGTTATGTTAATTAGATGGCCAAACGTTTGTTTTAATTAAGTTTTTCTTTTTTTTTTTTTGCTTTTTCGGTATTTCCTTTCGAGTTGTCGCCCTGCCGCATACAAAGCGATCCACTCAGCTGAGTTCCACTTTGGACTTTGAATTTGATTTGAATTTCAACAATAAACATAGATATTTTGGTCACTTTTTTCAAGGGGCTGTTGAGTCAGTACAATGATCCAATGCTATAAATATAGTCGTCTTTGTAATTATGCGACCAAGTTTCACTTTGTGGCCCAGAAGTTCAACGTAGAAAACCCCATTGAGCTTGAAATTATACATATTCATAAATATAATCATAAACATTATCATAATCATTAATAAAGCCAATAAATGTTGTGTGGCATGGTATAAAGTGTATACAAATTTTGTTGGTTAGTCCGAAAGGTCTGAGTTTAAAATTAATACTTTATTTTAATGATATTCCTATCACATTTTAAGATAATGAAACTGTGGACTTCTTCAATGTGTCATTTATAGTTTTTTGTTGCTTCTTTAATGTAAAATATATTTTATTTAATTTAGTTTTCTTTATTTTTCGAGTGTATGCCAAATTCGATATCTTACAATATTTCCTATTCGACTTTTGGGTTCTACAAATTAATGAGAATGAATGCGTTAGGTGTTAAGTTCTTTTGTCTAGGGGCGTGTTACCAAAGAATTGCATTGCCTGTCATTCCCATGCTAAAACTGAAGCTGAAGTATTCTGAGAATGGGTTCTCCACATGGCATATGAAATACTTGTAGTTATATATATTTTTTAATTGATTTGCCACCCAATGAGCTGGCCGCAATTAACCCAAGGCAGCACGGCAACTGCGACGGCGACGGCTCCAACGGCCACATCAAAGGCAACCGAGTGATTAAGCACAAAGGCTGCTGATTTGGGTATCAAGTTGTTGTTGTTGTTTTATTGTGAAGCGGGTCTGCCTCTGGGCCCGAATGCATATCGATCGATATGTCATATCTGCGCTCTGTTGATATTAGTATCAATGGTACCGATTGCAACAACGCCGACGTCGACGCCGACGCTGACGCTGACGTCGACGCTGATGCGAGGCCCCAACGTGGACTTTGTTGCATGGAGATTAAGATCTCGTTTTATAAGCGATTATACATCTATATATTTCCCACTAATTAAAACCATTCAAGAATTACAGTGTCTATAAATCCTGTGTTGTTTTGGCTGCTCGTTGAACGTCGCTTAAGCCTGAAGATAGAGTGTACACTATTTAAATACACTTAAAAAAAAAATTGAAAATAATCTTATTATTAGAAGTTACAGTTAGTACTCATTATCTTGAGACAGATTCTTTTAAATGTTAAGAATTTAACTATTGAAAATTTTTGTAGGCTTAATGATGATAAAATGGAAATCAGTTTTGTATAATATTATATTTTCATATTTAAATACAAAAAAATTTTGTATTCATTACTTAAATGACGTAATTGAGGAAAATATTAAAAGAAATAATTTTAATTATTTCCTATTTCTTTCGAGAAATCCCTTAAACAATTTATTCTAATACTTTTGTTACCACTAATTATTACAACTAATAATTTTTGGTCTAATTGGGGTTTTCTGGGTTTTTTCCAATAATTGCAATAAATGCAACATTGCAACCTCTGCGGTTGCTTAATTATTAGTTTTTAATATATTTTTGTTTCTTTCATTTTAAATGTAATAAAATTTGCTATTTTTTAATAGCGTATTAATTGATTTTAATTTTTATAAAACCAACTACACTTGAATGAATAAATAAATAAATATATGTAGGTTCAAACAAATACTTTTGGTCCAAGTGTTTCAAAAACTTCTCTTAAATTTAAAAAATTTTGTGGCCTAGACACATTCATCTAAAAAATCGAAAAATTGAAGTGAAAGCACGTATAAGAAAGTATCTAGAAATATCGTTAATTAGATCAGAGTCAAAGTCTTGTCTTGCGGATGTTAGATGAACTAAAAACGTAATTACAGTGTAAGCAAAGATTATTTTTATTTAATTCGACACGTGCTGGGAAACACGAACTTATGCTACAGCTCCATCTGCTTGATAAGATTGTGGATTGTGGAAATACGCGCTAATCCGAGAGTCATTCAGGTTGAGTATATACTCTAAATAAATATATGTAATCTGTTGGGATTTACGGCTTGTTTTCGCAGACCTACGTTCGTTTATAAATATGAACCCAAATGTCAAAATCCAAGTGCGCACATGCAACGTCTTTCCGTCTTTACGCAATAACCGTAGTTAGACTTATTTGACTTGACTTGGCATTAAAAAAAAGGCGTCTCTGCCTCTGGCTTTTGGGTGCTGGGTCTTAGCTTTTGGCTCTGCGGTCTGGGCCTGTTTGGGTTGTCTCGTGTGACTAATGTGTAGGCCCCGCATTGCTATAAATAATTTCACTATCATTATCTTTAGTCTGTTGGGGGATTGCCCCCAAAGGCATTGACGTCTGACAAGCAAATACAATTAAGTCGGCTCGTAAATTGTAGACAATTTAAATATAAATCAAAAGCAAATGCAACGCAAAGTCGCGGAAAGTCTCTTAGCTGCCTGTCGAAAAATTATCTAATGCAAAGTATCTTAATTAATTACTGATTAAAATACAAAAACAACAATATAAAAATAATAATAATAAAACAACTGATATCAGGTGAATGGCAACTGGGCCTGAGTGCCTGGTAATATCGGTCAAATGCCGCAATTGTGATTAAGTGTGATTAAGTGGAACTTCCCTCCTCTCCTTCCCTCTCCTCTCTACTTAGTTTTATTTTAGACCATTTCTTATGATGATTGCGAGTACGAGTATTTCCATTCTTCTTATCTCGTCTATGTATTTTTGTAAGCCTTGCAACTCATTTGTTTCATGTTTCATTTCACTTGGGGTTCTACGCTCGCCGGGGCATTTCAATTTCGAGTGGATTGTTTGGGGATTTATGACGCCGATAACTGGTCAAGTGGAAATGCCGTCGCTACAATCGTTGACTGACCGACAATCGGACAGTTGGACAGTTGGACAGCTGGACAATCGGACAACCGGACAGTTAAACAGTTGAACAGTCGGACCTGGTTTCGTCACGATTCGATTGATAGCAAAAGGTGTGGGCTGTTCAAATCGAGCACAAGATCTATTTCTAATCGGGAGTGCGCGACTACGCAATACCCTGCGACTAGCTCTAAGATATCCTAAGCAAACTCAGTGAATTAAGTATATGTGCATTAGTAATGTTGACGAAAATTGTATTTAGAAAAAAGTAAAAAGATTTAGTGCTGGGAATCTTAGTAAAGAAATAAAATTAATAATACATAATAATAGTACATAATTACATAATAGTACATTAATACATAATTATTAACCCAAACAAACCCTTTTAAATTCAATAAGCTGAAGGGATTAAAAAATATTTATTAATGAAATTTAGTTTAATATGAAATAATTATACTAACATAAGTGCATGATGAGGAATGACAAGAAAAATAAGGAAATTTTATGCTTTTTATGGTTTTATTTTTTGTTTTTGTATAGTTTAAATATTTATTTTATGAATAGGGTTTGCGACTAACTTTAAGATATTTGCACACAACTGAATACTCGTCTGATTACTCAAACAAATAACTAATTAATTATACCTTCATCTTTCCGTCTCTACACTATAGAAGGTAGTTTCTGAAATAGGTGCTGTGTTCATTGTCAGATCAAAAATATAAACATATATTATTCTTAGCTTAGATAAATTAAGATATGTATGTATAAGTAGGGTTGAATTATCTACTTCCGTTTTCGGTACATTTTTAACCGGCACAGGGTATTAAAAGGCTTAAGATACCTAAGAATTCAACATGTAGTTGAACAGATACATAGTTCACAATAATTTCATTTTGTCGAGTTTATTAAAGAACAAGCTACTACCCTGCTTAAAGTCACCTTAAAAATTTGTAAGCTTAAGTTTAATCGGCCTATTCTGAGTATTGAGCGATAGCCTATCAGAATTCCCTGCGACATTTTCAAGCGGTTGACTCTAATTTACCACCTCTTGAAACCGCTTATTAAGATTCTTGAGATGGAGTTTATTTCAAGAATTTTGGGAAATAATCTACTGAGTGCTACGTTCACTTAGATTCTATCGAGTTCGAATTTGTGGAAAACACAAGCCTTTGAGTGCTACTTAAATGACTTGAGGAACACTTTTATGTGTTCCAACTAATCTGCAATTACCCGAGCAAGGCCAACACATCCTCCTCCTCGACTAGGCAGGCAGGCAATCCAACCCAATGGCTCTCCATATAATCATAAAAACTCTGACTCTCACGCGTCATGGTCATAACCATAATGTTTAGTACAGAGCCCGGAAAACTGAACCCGAAGTCGTAGCCGAAAAACAAAAACTTTCAGCAGGTGCGTAGTTGAGGCAATAAATTTGGGCTTATATATATTTGTTGGTAGATAGACAAAGAGCGAGAGAGGGAGAAAGAGAGAGAGTAGCAAATTCGTGGCGATTACGCATCGTTGGCTAGGAAATCTATTAATGTTGTGTCTGATGTTAATGCCATGACTGATGATTGTACCAGACACTTGAGTCTTGAGACTCTTTATAATTGCAGTTGTTGTTTTGCCACTCGAAAAAAACTTTTGTCAATATCATTTAGTGGGCATCGTAAAGATTGCCAAAGCCCACTCGAGACTGTGGAGAGTCATTGTGCGGCACTGTGTCTTGACTTTTGAGTTTCAATTTTTAGTTTATTTTTTCATTTTCGACAGGTAGTTGTTTATAGTGGGTATGAAATGAAGGCGCTGCCTGTCAGACATTCAGACATTTGGCCAGTCAATTTGTTTTGGGTAGAGTGCTTTATTAATTAAAGTGCTTACTTCGTTCACTCTTCTATTTTCACGTAGTTTTGTATGTCATGCTCAGGAGCTTTAGAGACTACTCCCTGCCCCTGTCCCCTGCTCTTCTGTTCGTGTCCCTCGATCTTTTGGGGCCCTTTCATAAATCATCCACCCCGACGGCTGCTGAGACTGTTAATTAAAAATAAAACAAGCAAATAAGTTGGCGCGACGTTTAAGCGCTTTTAATGAAAATTAATGCGCCCCTCAGTCCATGGCATTCTATAGCATTTCAGGGACCGACTGTCCGACAATGGCCCTGCGCATTACCAGAACATAAATAAAAGTTTCCTGCCGCGGCTGAGGCTGAGACTGAAGCCGACTGAAGCCTGCGGGAACTGCGGCCTCGACTTGGTCACGAAAATAGTCTCTATGCATAGGCCAGCTCATGGCTATTGAGGTTTCATTAGAACAAAAGGCTTGGCCATGATGATTTATGCAACACAATCTGCACCACCCGCTCCACCCGCTCCACCCGCTTAGCCCGCACCACAACAGCACCGCTGAGCCGCTGACCAGTTGAGCTATTTGCATTAAAATTTCATTTGGGCTGCTTATCAGAGAGCGAAGCTAAACACAAACATAAACTTGTTTACCAACTTGAGCCACTACGAGACGCCACTCACAAAACCAAAAAAAAGGGTATCTTGTTTTATGACAACATATGTGACGGGGGAGCAGCAACTCATGACATAATGTTATAAAATTACTGTTATCACTAGCCAACTAATAGTTCTATTTTTATTCAGTAATCAGCTGCACGTTGGGTATTCGGTATTTCAACAGCATCAAGCTGCCTGCCTCAAATCTTGCCTGATAACGTGCTCTATTTATGGAGCTATCTGCTTAGTAAATTCTTCACTAAATGATGTTACGATTAACAAGATTGCAAAATTTACAATTTTAATTTTACAAGTTTACATTGAAAACATAATGTGTTCACTATATTCTAGTACATACTCACTTCCGAAGATTCAAATAGTTGTTGTCATATTCGAACTTCAGAAACTAGATCCTATAATCAGAGCATAAGACTGATTCGGGGATTTTACTGATATTTTTGTTGTATGTTTATATACATGATTACTTGGAATTGAACATTATGTTTGATTGAGATATCTTAAGAAAAGATTTTAATATTAAACCTTCATTTTCTATAGTTTGATTAAGAAACGATAATTTCTATAGGAGCTTTCACCAATTTTTACCAAATTTTATCAGTATCTATGAGTTTGAGTTTTGAGACATAGATACACGTATAAGTATTTATATTTAGATCTCTTTAAATATAATAACTTTGTTGTACTTTTCAGCAATTTTAAATAATTATCATTTTTATGCGTAAGTAATAGATTCGCTAAGGTAATTTTATTCGATTTAATAATTGTCCCAAAAGATCAGATTTTGAATTAAAAAAAGTTTTCCAGCTGCCCTTCTTTCTTTAACATTTCCTTCAACATAATGTTGAACTAATGTTAATGCTTTAATTTATAACCCTTTCAAATGCAAACAGGGTACTTGGTAGTCTAGCAGCGTGTCAGTTGATAAGCTCCGCTGTTTATGACACATTTTCCCAAGTGGGGAATCGCTCTGTTGATAAGCGGGCTCCATTTATAGTTCTAGCTGCTCAGTTTGCCTGGCCCTGCATATTTGCCAATGTTTATTTTAAGTCATAAAGTTAAAGCCCAAATGCAAAGCCTTAAAATACTTTAATTATGCTTAATTTATTACCTACCAAATGTAGGTAGTCAGGGGGTGAGGCAGAGGGAGAATGACTGTCGGGCGTTCGATTTCAATCTAATTAGTGCCTGGTCACACCTTTCGGCAACGGTATACGGCCCCGGGCCGCTCAATTTTCCCAATGGTAATTGTATTATTATTACTATGGCCGTCGCTTCGCTTGGCCATGTTCTCGAGTCGTGCCTTAAAAAAAAAATGTATAAAAATAAAAAATAAAAAAAGGGAAAAAATCATTAA
The DNA here is from genome assembly GCA_037043495.1 of Drosophila recens. Classification (NCBI taxonomy): domain Eukaryota; kingdom Metazoa; phylum Arthropoda; class Insecta; order Diptera; family Drosophilidae; genus Drosophila; species Drosophila recens. Next base: position 77,006 of record JBAMBJ010003137.1, on the reverse strand, counting down.
GGTGCTTTTGTTGTTGAAAATTGCTTTGTACAATCTGCCGTGGCGAACCCAAAGAAACGTCGAACCACTTTCCGCCTGAATTCCCCTTACCGTATTTCCCCTTTCCCATCCCATTTCCCTCACTCCTCCAACCCGTTTCCAATCTCTTACTTTAGCTGGCGGCATTCATTTCGCTTGTGATACCAATGGATTTTTTTCTTTTATTTTGGTTTTAATCAATAGTTTTTTATTTTTTTTGGTGGGGTTCCGTTCAAGGAATCGAGAGGAGAGTTGCTGTCGATATGTTGCCCATGAATATTTATTAGTTACTCGGTTTTTTGTTGTTTTTGGGGCGTTGTTCATTTTTATAAATCAGCCGAATTGGAATTTATGAGATGCGACCTGGCAGCTGCTCCTACGATACAGCAGCTCCTGTTGCTGCTGCTGCCTATGAAAATGTGGCCAGGAAATGCCAGAAAGAGGCAGGAAATGCTTGTTAGCAGGTAAATTGACTGTCAATGCGAGCCTACCAAATACGAGCACGAGCATATTCTAGTTACTTTAGCTGTGGGCAGAGCATGCTCTCCTCATTAGAGCAGTTCTGTGTCTAGTCAGGCATCAGTTGGCAACACCCACACGCCCTCCAACTAACTTGGCTCTTTTGGGGCGAAGGCGGGGGCGGAGGCGTGGCAAGGTCTGGCTAGCTGTTGCTGCTGTACTCGTAAAATACTGTGACACATGCGGGTAAACGAAATTGCACAAAATATCGTAGTACGTATCACTTTAAGGAGTTGCTGAGGGGATCGAGGGCGAGTTTTGGAGAGGATGAGTCTACGACGTGCACTGGCAAACAATGTGACCGCATTTTAGTCACAGTCACACTCGACAGTCGTTTGGTAAGTAGAGGTGTAAGTGCGACTTGTGTGTGTCTGTGTATGTGTGTGTGTGTGTGCACTGCACCGGGCATAATTGAGTTTGTTTCAAATGCTTTTTACGTAGCACGACCAGAAACAGCAACAACTACAGCAACAACAGCAACAACAATTGCTGCAAAAACTACATTGTCGCCTTCAACATCGTCTGTCGTTCTGTCTCTCTCTCTCTCTCTTTCTCGCTCGCTCACTCTGTCTCCCTCTCTTTCTGTGGGTTGGCACTGGGCCTCTGCTCTTGGCACTTTTCAACATCAGCGACGCTGCCTCGCATCGGCAACGGAATCTTAATGAATTTTACGAATTTAACATGCTGTGCACTTCAAAAGGAACACACAGAGACGACAACGACGAAGACGCACAGTGGGGTGCATTGCACAAAACTATCCAAAAATAGAAAATACTTATAGCTTTAAAATAAGCGTAATACTATTATATTATAAAATAAAATATTATGCAGCGAATTCAAAATGGCCATTTATCAACAGGTTTAAGAGACAAATGAAGTTGCTTTTTAAAAATAAACAATTACCTAATGTTTAATTATTATAAAACATTGGAAAAATATTTAAAAAATAGATGAACTCATATTTTATAAGTTGAAACATCAGACTAACAACCTGAATTTAATTTTTTTTCGACATCTCTAAATTTAGATTTTGTAGATTAAACTGAGCTTTGAAATTTTAGAATACAATTCTGTTGAAAAAGTTTAATTTTTAAATGACTCTTATTTATAATATTTTATTAAATGAGCTACCACGAATGTCAATAAATGTTTTATTAATTTAGAATTTTCAACCAAATTTAAATAGTGAATTTGTAAAATTATTCTTGTTTAAAAATTATACACTAACTACAAGAAAAGGTAAGTCTCCTAGCTTAATAATTCTCTTTATTAATTGATTTATTTTATAACTTGGAGCTTATCAAGCCAAACTGAATTCACTGAATGAATCATATTTCAGATTTGTCATTAATAATTTTCAGCTTACTTTAAAAATTCACATTTAGAAATTTTTCACAACGAGAATTGGTAAATCTCTAGTCCTAAAACTTTTCCCAGCTTATTAATATCACAAAAAAAATATAAATTTTGGTAATATTCTTTATTAATATCACAAAGAATACTAATTTAATATAATATTTAATTTATAATTTGGGAAGCCCCAAATTTGCAAATCAAATTGAATTCCCCGACTGAATCATTTTTCATATTTCTCATTCTCATAAATTGTATTCTCCTTAATGTACCTTTTATTTTATTGGATTTTATAATTTTCAGCCTAAGAATATTCTTTATTAATATAATTAAAGTCATAGTTTGGAAATTAAATTCCCCAAATGAATCACATTTCACTTTTGTTATTCTAAAAACTTGTCTTAAAATAACCCTTTGATAGGTAATTTCGAAAGGTGGTTTGTATGTTATGATAAGCTCACTGTGCAACGACTCGACGCACGCACGTCGCCGATAAGTAGAAGTACGATATGTTTGTCGTGCCATATATAAAATTATTACTTTCGACATGCATGCGACCGGGGCACAGAAAACACACACCAAACACACATTCACACAAACATGGGGCAACAACATGCCAGCAACAACAACCGTTGTTGTTGCAAGTTGTTGCAGCTCAACACAACCCCATATGCGATTGCTGGGACCACGAACTATGGACTGCAAGTTGAAACCGTTTCTGGGCAGGAAGAGGCAGCTTAGTAATGCTCATGCCTACAGTTGGCCACCGGTTTCCCTTTAGTTAACAGACTTGACAAATCTTCATGCAGCTGAGAATGCCACTAGGCGCATTGGAAAGTTGAGAGCTGTGTTGAATTGCTTATTGGATATGGAAAAAACTGAGAGGCCGAGTCAAGAAATTGAACTAAAGTCCAAAATTGGAATACGATGACCGATGGGATTGAATCAAACATCGATTGAATTATGAATGGCAGGTAGTGAATGTAGCTGCAAAATGCTGAGTGAGAAGTGAACTAGAAAATCGAATTAGGATTAACAGTATTTGGTAAGTAAGAGAAGGAAATTGAATTCGAATTGAAATTGAAAGCTATTGAATAGCAGTGGATTACAAAATGCAGTTATAGGAAATCGAATGATGTACAAAAGTGAGAGATTCAGATAACGCAAAATTAACAATGAAATGCCGATATTTGATAGCTGACAAAAAAATATTCCAAGATGCTGCTCGAAGATAGAAATGCTGTGATTGAAACTCTAGTCATCGCATTGACTGAAGTGATTGAAATTACTTAATGATTGAATTGCGAATTTTAGTCAGTATACTATATGAGCAAGAGCAACTTAATCTTAAATTAATAAGAAGTTATATGATTTAAATAAAAGACGAAAGAATAAAATATTTGGTCTAACTAATAAATGTCTCAAGTGCTTGTACATTAAAACATACACTCAGGGTATAAAAAAATGAGTAAATTTAAAATAAAATAATTTAAATAAGTATCTGAGATCTTCTGTAATATTATAAACAGAAGTTAATAAAAGAAATAAAATCAAAAAGTAGATGGACGCCTGAAATTGAAGCGGTAGAATGAAGTCATTCTATGTTCAAAAATTGTCTACTTACTATAACAATTGCAATTGAATTTTGACATATGATTGAGTACTGCGAGTTCAAGTCTAAAGAATTCGACTGTTAAACGACTTTAGAATTTATGACTTCAATTGAAAGACATATGTTAATTTGAGGTTTTTTTCAATTGAATGAATGTCCGAGACTTGACGAAGCCATTGAAATAGAAATTGTGTGCGACGGGTTTGGCTCCCAAGTTGACTTTGGTAATGACTCCAACTGGTACGTTCCACCTTTTGGCCAGTGATTAATGCAACTTACTTGGAATTCATTGCCATGGCTATGGAAATGAGTAGAGTCGTAGATACAACTGATCAGATCGAGTGTCCCAAATGTGGTGTGCGTTATGCTTGGAATCGAGTGTAGAGAGCAGCTGTTTATCAATCATGCGATTGGCATGCTTCATAGCCAGCTTCAGGTGACTTGAGGCATAATAATCGCATTAGTAGACCGGGCTGAATTCGTAGACGAAGGACGGCAGACGGAGGGCAGAGGGCCTTTTGCCGCCGCAGGAAATACAACGCCGTATTACTAATAAAATAAACAGCAAATAAAGTTAATAGCATTAAATGGAGACAGACAGAGAGAGACAGATAGTGAGAGAGAGAGAGAGAAAACGCGCTAATGAGCAAAGCCAATTAACGGCTGAATACAAATTTGAAAATCAAATACTAAAAACGAGTAAACAGAAATCTTTAGTCAGGTAGAGGCCACAGAGCCATATGTTTTTTTTCTTTCTTTATTTAAGCCAAGCACGACCTGGAAAAGGGTCCGAGTCTGAGTCTGAGTCTGGGTCTCAGTATTGGTATAAGCCTCAGTTTATGCCATTTTCGTTTAATATCATTATGTTTTACTACCGAAATGATTTAACATTGACGAATCGATCTATAAATTCATTGAAAAGCAAACGAAATAATACCTGAAATACTTTTAGCAGGTTTATCTCGTCGTCATTGTGTGACATTCTCAACACGATTTTTTCACTCAATTTATGGCCTATAATTTAAACAATAAATAATACAAAATATTTGCGCATTGCACTCGTATTAATTGCTTTCATTTGTTGCCCAATTTAATTAACAACTTTTAATTGCAGTTTGTCGATTTTTTTTATTAGCAAAGATCTTCCTAATTATAAGCTTAAGTGTTTTGTAATTAAGGCAAAAATACCATTAAAAAATCAAACAATAATAACAAAGTAAAGCGTATACAAAAATTGTTGAATCATTTAATATTTATATATATATATATATTATTTTTTTCTTTTTCTCAGCATATATTTTTTTATTAATTTTTTATATCGCTTCGCTTGCGCTGTTAAATATTTAATTTACCTTTTAAATATTGTTGTTTTTGTTGTTGATAATAATTATAAAATATTTAATTATAAATCATTTACGTTCGTTGTCGCTTTTGGAAGGTCTCATGCGCCATGAAGGTGAAACTCTGAAATTCAAATCGATTGCTCTTTACAACTGTGCGTGTGTGTGTGTATGTGTATGTGGTTTACATTTCATTAAAAGCTGGCTTAAGCGCATTTTTATGTGAAATTATTATACAATTATTCGCCACATGCCACATGCTTTTTATTTACAGCCTGCCACATGCATCGCATATGCAAATATGTAAATTTTGAAAGTATTTTGTAAATTCGTCTGGCTGTAATTTAAATTCTCAATTTAACGTTTTATTAATATTATTATGCATGTGCTTTTGTCGTTGAGCACGTATTGATCGAATTATTTTGTCTCACCTGTACAGGAATGTTAAAGTTACTCAATGAGATGCAAAATTAATTGCATCTATCTGAAAATTCTCCGTCTCTCGGTCTAACTATGTATCTGACATTGTTTCAACATAAATTGCAATTAATTAATTGCAGTTACAAGTGTAATTCAAGTGATATCTTTATTGAAGGTAGTAATTACCTATGGGAATGTTGCTTATTAGACTATATACTGGATTGAATAATGTATTACTTACTTTTAGTCCTTATATTAAGTGACACGACATATTGACTTGATTGTTAATGCAAGTATGTTTTAACATCAAATAAAATGTAATCTGTGTTTATTAAACTATTTTTAAAATATTTTACTATAAATAAAATTATATTGTGTTTAATATCAACTATTCAGCTGAGTATTGATAGGCAACATTATCAAAAATATTCAGCGATTGGAATAAAGTAAAAGAATTCTATTTAAATTATGTGCAGATATGATTCTCGATTTTTATAGATATTTATTTATAGATAATATAATTATTCAATCAATTTTTAACTCCCTTTTATAAATTAAGTGCATTAAATCTGATACCGATACTCAATGAAAGACTAAACAGATATGAATCAATATGCTGAAAATACCCGTTAATAAAGTAGTTAATCATAAGCTCGTATTTGATTTATTGGCTGTTGCTCTTTATTATAATATTCGCCACTTTTTTTATTAATTGATAATTTTTATATTTCTTCTACTTATATTTCTTCTGTCCATTTTTAATTTTATTTATTTGGTCTGATTATTTAAAAAATCTTTTTGGCTTAGTTTAATTATTCAATTAAATTTGATAAAACACACTTAAACTATATATTAATATTAATAATTAATATTATTTTAATAAAGTTTCAATATTTATAAAAAATAATTGTCTTTCCTGATATTCGATTGAATTTTCCTTCCGTCTGTGCCAAAGCTGCAGCGGAAGCTGAAAAACTATCAGCAATTTTGTATTTGCATATTTATTCAGGTCTTTGTCTACTGAACATAGAATATACGAATGGATGGGAGTACATATAACACATATATCTAGTATAATATGAAAACACGAATGTTTTTTATCTGACAGAGCGGACAGAGCGTTGCGTGTGCTCTAATGCCGTGCTGTTGATTTTCTTGTGTTTTTTCTATTTCTTTTTTTTTGACACTTGGAAATGATTTGTGGCGGCGGCAAATGTTGTTGGCTGTCCGAATAACTGTTGGACTGACGGACAGATGGACTGACGGACTGATCAAGCACCGCGGGCCATAGCCGGACAATGAAATAGCCGTGTGGGCGTGTTTGCTCCGTGTGTCTTCTTGTGTATGACTCGGTCGGATCGGCACTGAATTCCCAATTCCGAAGCCGAATGAGAGGCAGCCGTTGTCATTCCGTCTGCCCACACAGACAACTCGCAGTCAGAGCAGAGGAGCTGCAAAATCTTGTTTGTTGTTTAGCACAATTTCATTTCATCTTCCATTCCATTCCAGCCCGAGCTGATAAGCCCAAGTGGTCGCGACAGGAGGAGCGTGGGTCGACACTGGCCCGGTCTACAGTAAGTATGTTCGCTCTTTGGTATTTCAGACAAATGCGTGCGAAAATAAATTGTACGTTTTTGCTCTTCCTTTGCCACAATTCATTAAACTGTCTGGCACACCCAACAACAACTACAGATACAGATACAAATACAGTAGCCACCAAAGTTGGCGCTTTTAATTGCACTGCGCTTAATTTACCATTAGCCTTTAACTTTTCTCTTAGCCCGTTTGGCAGCTTGGCCCTGTGAAAGTCATTCATCTTTTGTCCGTTTTTGTGTTTACGTGCAAGTCAGAGTACGAGTACGAGTACGAGTGCTTGTATCTGTTGGATACTTACTATGCTTCAATAAACAGCCAGCCAGCTATTGACGCTTGCTCCATCTGCATCTGAAAGTAACAAGTACAAGTATCTAAGTATCTGAGCAACTGTATCTGCAGCTGTTTTGGCTGCCGCATTGTTCGATTTATGTTTGTCCGGTTTTGCTGTGCGGCTCAATTAGTTACGGCAAGTAAATTACTTTACTCTTTCCATCTCCATCTTCTTCCACTTCTTTTCTTGTTCATTTTCGGCTTCCTGCGGCGCCCTCACAGTGCCTCCCTCGTCAATCGATGCGTCTGCAAAATTCACTATAATTTTTTACCCTCCTCCCGCCTCTGCACTTATTTGCCAACGTTTTCTGCAGTTGTGCAATGCATTCTCTACGAAGAGTAAATGTCTGCTTATCTCTTTGGTCACTTTTTTTGCTGTTCTTTTTTCTTTTTTTGGCCATTTGCAATAGACGTTCTGTTCTTTGGCTCGGTATCGGTATCGGTTGTCCGAGTCCGAGTTGCTTAATTCTTTATATAAGAATGCTTACATGACTGTGCTGCTCGTGGTCGTCGTCGTATCTTGCAGATACTTGCCCGTAATGCGGATGTATTTATCACACGTCTGCATTCCCTCGCTCACTCGTTCAAATAAGCATCTGCCAGATAAGCGCAAGTTTTTTGTTGGTTTTTTATTATTACGCTGCTTTCGCACACACCAAAACAATTTCAAACATTTTCAGCCAGACATTTTGGCCAACAAGTTTTTCATGAGTAATTTCTAAAAGCCATCAAAAGGCCGCTGGCAAAGTCAAAGCAAATGGAGGCAAACCAACAAAAAAGTAGCTACATAAAATATATAACAAAATTGAAGAAAGAACAGAAATTCAAAAGACAAAGACAGCATTTGAAAGAGATTTAATAAGAATAAGAGAAAAATGCCATGCATCATTGGTAGTCTGGGATTGGGCTGTAGTTTTACCTGTGCCACACATTGGTGATTGATAATGTTCGGGTTCCAGCGTAACGTGCCCAGGGCGTTGAGACAATGGCAATAGACCGCTTTGTTGCAAGTATCTTTGTATCTGCAAGATACGCGCGACAATTTCATTTCATTTTTACTTGTTTTTCGTGTGAAAACTACCTGATTTTCCAGCTCACTTGAGACAAGCTGTGACTGCCTGTCAGCCATCGCCATTGCCATAGCCATAGCCATAGTCATATCCATTAGCATATTTTGAATAACTGCCAATCAGCTGCGAATCTCGTTGCTGCTACCTATTTCCTCTGCCATTCTCCAGTTTCAAATTCTCGACAATTGTGGCCATTGTGCAAAAGTCGCCGTCGCTGTAATTCAAAGCAACTTTTTCACATTTTTCCATTTTTTATACGAGTATGCTACCATCCCATATTTAAATTACTTTACGAGTATTTCCACTCGGTCACAGTCTGTGTGCGTCATCTGCTCTTCATAAGCTTCGCTTCGCTTTGCACCGCCTTCCTCTTCCCTTCTCCCTTTTCCCTCCTCCCTTCCCTTTGATTCAGAATTCCAGACCCGGCGCATTTGTTACGCGTTCAAAGCACAATGAAGATATTAAACAGGCAGCTGATATATGAATATAACTATTTATAGATACATTATGTATCTTTGTAACTGTGCGCAGTATGTGCAACGTGCTACAATTTAGTTACACGCATAATTTTGTTAAATTCGCATTTATTATAATGACTGTAGATCCGGTAAACCAAGCTCACGTCTGTACAATATGCTGGCGGCAGAATTTCTGGAACAGGAACAATGCTGATTAGTTTTATAGATACAACTTATTATTATTCATAAAATGAAACTACATACAAAAAGCATTCTGACCCACTTACCCTTTTTTCTTTAAAAAAGTAAGCACCTTCTATTTTTATATTTCAGTTAAAGTATCATTAATTTTGCGCATATTCATCGATTTTGATAAGCATAAAAAGGTCTAATAAAATCGACAAGCCCAAGATCATAAATTAACATTTTTATTTATACAATCTTATTGTATGAATAACTATAAAATCTATTTATAGAGCTTTGTGTGATATTGAAAGAAATAGCTAATTTTGTGCAGCGTTTGTTTAAACAATTCCTTTAATTAATAATAAATGTCAAGAGTATTTATAGATTTCTTTCATTATAAATAATCGTTGAGAATATAATACACTGTTCAAGTTAAATAATTGAAAATTTATTTGATCGATTGCCTAATTGAGCACTATAAAAAATGATATCATTTATTTATGAAAATACATATTTGAATTAAATAATTTATTACAATGATCTTTGAAATAATCTCACCTACCTTTTTCTCTTCTTTTTTGCTTTTATCATTCTGTTTTAGAAAGCTAAAATAAGTGACAATCATTTATAACTTCTTTAATTGAGGAAAAATTTGTCTACGATCTATTTAAAAAAAAAATATATAATAGAATCTTAGATTGAAATTAGATTCACAAATTTGCTAACTTTTAAAATTTGGCAAATATCTTTTTGAATAAAAGGCAATTAAATTAACATGATATACAAAGAAAATAGTATGTTCAACGTTAACCTGTTTATCAGGTGAAGACATAAAATGCCGGAAAACATTATTGAGTGTATATATAGAAATGCACATGCCTGTCTATACTATATACACAGATATACATATATATGACTATAAGAAAACATTGTTGCCAGCAAATTTGTCTGGCCACTGGGCTTAAAGCATTTTTGCATGAACCATTAAATTTTTTGTGTATTTGGCCGTTTGCCTCATTTTCATTGCGTTGGTGAATGACAGGCCATTGAGTGAAATTGTTCCCCTATCTGCCAACCCCTCCATCGACTACCTCCCCATAATATATCAATGATTCTGTGAGCGATATAATGGCATATTTAATGTGTGAAATTAAGTGTTGTTATAGTATCTATAGGAATTATTTCATCAAAAATAAGTAGCGCATAAATTACTTGCTCCAACGGATAGCGTGTGTATGGGTATGTGTATGTGTGGGTGTGGTTTTTTGTCAAGGCTAAATGGTGGTAACAGATGACTAAGAAGATCAAGAGAATGGAGCTGGAGGCGAATGGAGGCTTCTAATCTGCCACGAAGTTGAGTCAACTCTTCGGCTGTCCGGCGAAACTTGAAAATACTTTTAAGCTGCTGAATATGAGTAGTATGGGAAAAGTAAGCACCACTGAACCACGCAACCACAATTGATAGCTTCAAGGTATGCGCAGAGCTTAATGTCGACATCATGAAAAATGGCACAAAATCAGAAGAAACCAACCAAATGAAATACAAAAGCAAAAACAGAAAGTAAGATGCCTGAAATGAAGTTGCCCCTTGCCACCAAGGGTTAATAACAGAGAGTCCATCGCGTCGATTGCATGTCCCGAGTCCATAATCCTCTTTACCTGAAAATATATGACGTTGGCGATAAGAACGAAAAACAATTTCTGTGCTTCGTGTTTGCTGCATCTATCCAAGCTGAGAATATCGACTAGACAGATAGATAGATAGATAGATAGATAGATTGATGAGGCTAGCCCATATTCGTTATCGGCAAAATTGAACAAGCATTATCAATTAAATGTGGAAATGTAAGGAAGAGTAATAATAAAAGTCCACGTCTAAGTGCAATGTCAATACTATTAATTGACCCAAATGAAAATAAATAAAGAACCTAAATAGATTGAGTTTGTCGACAGTGCTCCAACAATTCCCTCAATCCTCAACTTATGCCCCTCAAGAGCCTTTGTCGTCAATCTCCTCTAATTGCAGCACAACATTTTTTAATTGACCTTCGCCTCTGCCCGGCGCCCTGTGGTATGCTATAAAATAAAATAAAAAAAGGCCAGGCGACGACAGGCCGCATAATTAATTAATTATGTAGACGGAGACGAAGATGGAGATGGAGATGGAAACAGAGATGGAAACAAAGTTGTGGCAGATGATGATGATGATGATGATGAAGTGCAAGCTGTCTTAATGGATTTTACTTGGTCATTGCGTGATTTAATACCTTTTGCTGGCTTTTCATAATTTTATTTTAATGTTGATTATTTTGCCATTTACCGCATTTGCAAGAGAAATGACAGTAAATGTCATAATGCTACAAAAAGAAGAGAGAAAAAAATAAAAAAGTGAAAAAAGAATACTTAAAAACATTAATGTTGGCTCGCAAGTGGAGCAATGTCGTGCGGGTAAAGTATGAAACCACAAGACGAGTTGTTAGTCGTGGCAATTCACAGACTCAATTCCCCTCAATCTCTCAATCCCCGATCCCTCGATCTCCACCAGTAATACTCCGGCACATCCATGCGCATAACGTGACCAACATGTGCGTGCCAAGCGATGCCGATGGGAAGTAACTAAGACTCGACTGCAGATGGAAATGGAATTGGAGACAGAGATGGTTAGAGAGATGGAGATGAGGGCGGAGACTGTTTGCAAATAAAGTGACTGTGACTCTGACTGCGCCGCTGGTTTCACTGTGTGTGTCTATCGCATTGAAATGTACACTCGTGTATATGTGCGAGTATGTGGCACGGTATTCGCATCCGTGTCCGTTTCAACGTTTCAACGTCTCCCCGCAACACAATAATGACGACTGTCGCCGATGCTGCACGCTCTTGTGTAACCTTTTAATCCGTTTTGTAAGCAGAACGTAACGCACGTTTTCATACAATGCAACCAGCAACAGCACCCGGACAATCGGAATTGCCAGAGGTTTGTGTCGAGTTCCCGATACCCTAGAAATATTATTTACTTCTACAAATTCCCCCATTTTTCTTGATATTTAAGTTAAAAATGCTTTAGTATAAGATTCGGATTATATGTTTACTATTTTAAAATAAAGCTAAAACACAAACAATTAAATACACTGAGGAACGACATTTCTACTTTTCCCTGATCTACTTTTCTGATCGCTACCAAATTATAAAAGTGGTAAAATTCTCCAGTACTCTTACTTAAGAACATAATGTAGCAAATTGTTTCCATATATTATAAAAATGCTTACGTTGACTATTATATTACCTTTATTATTTTAAATAATAATTTAATTTTTCATTTAAAATTCATTTGTACTTATATATAAAACTCTTTGTCCTAACTTACAGTGTGTAGGCCAAACGGTTAGGCCTAGAAAGCTGAAATCTTCACACAAGATAGCTGTGGCGTTTTGCGAAATTCGACCTGTAAATGGGTAAAATTCGGGGTCAAAGTTCAGTATTTTATAATTATATTACACATATAAATAAATAGTAAATTAAATATATTAAATAATTATGGTAAATATTTCTGAAAACTAATTTCATCTCTTAAATGTTCCCTCACTAATTGCCGTGCAAGTAAATGGAAATGCAGAAAATAGCTTGGCTAAAATTCGTTGCCACCTGTCAGGTTACAAATTCAGGCATAGAGGATTTATGTGCCTGCATTATCAAAGGAAAGATGTTGCCTGCTGTGCGTTACATACAACGTTGTCGAATGATAATACCCGCTGCAGGGTATGCCGAGTGCGAGGCGGGAAAGCGGCGGAAACGAGCTGCACACAATGCTGCAACGACCGGAGAGAGCCACAAAGTTGAAGCCGCAGAGCCAGGGACGATTTTCCGTTGAACTGTGTTGGGTTTTGGGTTGGGCCATTGTCATAGTAGTTGTTGTTGTTGCTTTTTTGCGAATTGTTTGCGGATAAATGGCGAAATTGGTATAAATGATGGAATTACATTGTTTGAGGTCGCAGCAGACAGATGCAGTTGCTGTTGCAGTTGCAGTTAAAGTTGCAGTTGCTGCTGTGCCACAAGCGAAGGCAACAACTGAGCGTTGCTGTTGTTGTTAGTGGTGTTGGTGGTGTTGTCGGTGGCAGTGGGCGTCATGTTTCGCTTAATTCATTTCAGAGCTTAAAGGTCGAGCTACGGTTCAGTTTTAAATAAATAAAGAGACAGCCACAACCTGCAACACTTCATCCCATGAAAGAGACTCACGATAACTGCGCTGTCATTGTAACTGAAGCAATTGTTGGTGGCTCTACTCGTGCTGTTGTTGATGCTAGTGCTCTTTTCTGTTGTACAGTTATTGGCCTGGAAATGTAGAGCAAAATCAAACCGAAAACCAAATCAGTGGCAATTCAAAAACACGTTCTATTTACTTTTCTCTGCTTTTTCTTCTTTTTCCAAAACGGCAATTCTAACGCAGTTTTCAATGCCCGTTAGCAACTCCAAGAAAATTGGACGAGGAGGGAGAAACAATAACGGCAATAGAAGCCAACAATAGGCCAATTTTTTTGGTTGGCTTGAATGGTTTTAGACAGCATCGCATGCAATTGACTGACCACTGGAAATGTGCCAACTTGATAAGGGCTTCGAAATGCTGAAACTTTTGACAATTGATTTGAAAAGTCTTTTAATACTTCATGGCTGCGATTGATTGAACAAATCAATGGAGATGAATTATATATATGAAATGCAAATGATAAATTGTCAGAGCGATTTGAAAAGTCTTTTAATTGAATAAAGGAATCAATGGAGATGACTTATTATTAATTTTTGTTAATGGCAAATGACATATTGTCTAAGCTATTGGCTTTTAAAAGGGTTCTCATCAGAAATGCATACATTTATATCATTGAATGACGTCAGAGTAATGTGCTTAATATACACAAATATACATATGTCTGCAATATTAATCAATTAGTGTGTGGACAGCAAACAGCACTTATGGTCGTCTGATTGGCAACATTTTAGCACGATATGGAAGAGAGGGAATAAATGAGGTTGCTCCCCATCTGCCGTTGCATAACGCCCCCAAAGGGCCGAGCAAACAACGCAACATTCGATCCGACCAAATGTCGACGGCACAAAAGGCAACAAGCAAATCCAATAATACAATTTATTATCAATGGCCAATGCCAGACGGCGGGCAGGCAAGCCTGGCTACAAAGCCACCCTCTAAAATGGGCAGAATAATCCATGAAAAGGGACTCATAAATAAACGCCACAAAATGCTGTTCATGTTGATGGCAGGATAAGGGAAACAAGGGGGGCTTTTGGGTATCGAATGTGCCACAGCATGTTGTATACATATTTTCATATTAAATGAAAAGTTGAAGCAGAAATGCGGTGAAATGTGTGCGACGCACGCAACAAACGACGATGACGACGACGACGACAACAAAATACAATTAAAATCTAATTAGCTTTTAATTAAAGCGCCTAATTAAATTATAATGGCAGGCGTAAGTAATACGAAATTAATATTAATTAAAGCACTTTGTGGATAAAAATACAATGACACAAAATAAAGATGAAGCTAAAGGCAACGACACTTTAGATACATTTACTTTTTGGAGTTGCAACTTTGAATTTGCATCTGCATTTGCATTCAAATGTTGTGCAAGCACCCAAATATGAAATTCAATCCAAAAACGGTCGTGTAACTGGCACAAGAGTCACAGATATACAACGGACGCATGCAGAGATACAGATACGCAGATACAGATACGCATATGCAGATGCAGATACTGTGCTGCTGTTGAGTACGCAAGCAACCGCACATATGGCATGCGTATCTAGAAGATTACGTTAGTCAGTTGCGGTTTTGTTTTCTGTATTTTTCTTCTCTTTTTTATTTTTCTTATATTTTTTGGGTACAGAAAGCACTGAGAAATGTGAACTAAAATACGAGTACAACCGCAAGCGACAAAAACAGAAAAAAAGAGCGACAACAACAACAAAAGCAGCAGCAGAAAATGTGTGCTAAAAATGCAAACAACGGCCACTGACAGATACAGATACAAAGATATCCGACCCGATACGGTTACTATGCCAAGTCGGGGCCACTGTGAGTGTGTGTGAATGTATTTGTATCTCAAATATACGCATAAGGCTGGACGACAACGACGGCGGTGACTATTAAGGGGCGTTTCATTTTATGTTTCATTTGCGCCGACGTCGCTGATGACGACAAAATGATAATGACGACGACGACAACGACGACGACGACGACGTCGACGACGTCGACGATGGCGCTGGCTACCTGTATGAATGAGTGAGCTGTGTGCTCTGAGCTGTGAGCTGCGAGCTGTGGGTTGCGGGGAAAGAGACGGGGACCAGCAACAAAACAGCGTGCAATGAATGATTCGTCTGTCTTACCGTCTCCCTGTCTGTCTCTCTGTCTGTCTCGCTGTCTGTCTGCCTGTCTGCCTGTTTGCCTGGCCTGCTCGTCTGCGTATGTTTGGCCAAGCTAAAAGCCAAGTTAAGCGCTGGCCCCGGCGCATGACTAACAGCGTTGGCGCGCTACAACAACAAACGACAACAACAACTAAGCAGCAACAACAACAATAAAGCAACAACTAAACAACAAGTACAACAACAACGTCAGCACAGCTTGTCGTGTCATCGGCGTCGTCGTGCAGCTTAGAAAAATCCATAAATAAGGCGCACTTTAAATACTCTTTATTTAACTTTTTAACTATAAAATTATAATAAAACAAAAATGACTTGGAAATACTTTAATTATATTTAAAAAATATTACAAAATTAAATTAATTAGTAAGCATATTAAAAGAATTTTTGGTATTTTCATTCTTTTTACTGAACATCATGTATTAAGATAAAAGTATTACATTAGATACTTGTGTACTATTTTTGTACTCATTTAATAATTATTTATAATATTTATAATATATAATATTTTCTTCCTGTATTAACATGATTAAAAAAAAGATGTTATACCCGTATTTGTACAAATACAAGTCTTTCCCACAAAGTGTTTTATATCTCAACCACTTTTTCACACTAAATTATATTGATAATTATATGGATAAAACTGTAATATAGCTGTATGTGAAAGACTGATATATTTTTTAATTTTTTTTAACATCTTAACTAAATCTATTTAATATTCATATACTTTAAAGTGTATCGTGCCTTACCCTGTTCGTTTAACTTAATTTATGTGTAAAATCTTGTTCAATACTGAGTTATACTTATTTAACTATTAAGTACTACAAAAACTAAACTGATTCGCATTATAATTATTTTATAGGCACAAATTAAATATACATTTCATTGCTGTTCGACTCTTAAGGTTCAATCCACAGTAAATTTATATGCTAATCAAATCGATAAAAATTCTTTGGTATAAATATTCAAAGTGTTCAAACTGCCTGTACTAATTCGTAATATGTAATTAATTTATTAATATGCAAATTGTGGAAAAGTTTTCTGGTTTTAATGTTATGCAAGTGATAGACATGCGGATAGTGTATAAAAAGTCCACATATAAATAATCAGATAAGACAAACGAGTTTGACGCTTCAAATAAATGATTGCCAGCTCTTCTCTATGGCCATTGAGTGTGTGTGTGTGTATGTGTGTGTGTGTGTTACCTCTATCTATGGGCCGACGGTCGGAACTTGCATGTTTGGTGTTGTTTGTTTGCTGGCCATGTTATCTGTGTAGCTGCATCTTGCGGATGCGACTAGCAATGAGTATCTGAAGTTTGCGAACGAGGAAGGGGGGGAATCGTTAGCTGCAGGGGGAAACATTTATTTACATTATTTATTTTTTTATTTTTTTTTGGGCAATTACCGGGGCAGCTGTTGAATGTGTGGCCAAGCACATTATAGGCAGCTCTGATAAGGCCACAAGAATGTGTGTTCGCATTTACTGAGACGAGCATGCAGCTAATTTTATCTGCTGCACAAAAGTATCTCAGGGAACGCCCAAAGCCACAACGACACGTGCTGCATGCTGAGATAAATTGATAATATCCCTGCCCTGAGAATAGAAATAGTTTTGCCAGTTAAATCCAAGCGTTCGGTCATTTGACATTTGTCACACAGAAGACATAAAAAATGGCAGAGTCGACAGACGACGGAAGCCTCGAGGCCATAAGCCACAGACACATGTAGCAAACAAAAAAAAAGAGAAATAAATAAAAGACAATAAGAACATCATAAGCCAATGAGCTGATGGCCTTGTTTCGTATTACCATGGAAATGTCCAACAACAAGCAATCCAGCTAATTTCATTTGACAATTGTTCAGGTTCATAGTTTGACGGAGATCTGGGATGAAGAGAGATACATACACATATACTATATACATACATATGTATACATACTCGTACATAAGTGCAAAAACATGTTTTCAAGAGAGCAAGAAACGCGAGCATCCCCTCAACTAACATAGCATTTGGAGGAGGGAGTAGGGAAAATGAGGAATTAGGGGGAAGTTTGTGGGGCACAATGCTTTGCGGTTAGAGAAGGCGACGATGATGTCGTTTGTGGCTCTGATAATCAAGTGAGTGCATTGAATGGACGCTTTTGTGCTGCGCCATGCAACATTAATGGGCAACGTGATGTGGCAACGTCTGACAGCAGCTGAACTTAATGTGCCCCACAGATTGCAGGAAAGCGGGACGAAGAGACGAGAAACTGACAGGGAGGAAGCTTAAAATTAATGAAAAGTTGACAAGTCACTTGGCTTGTGTTTTATATAAACATGCGATGACATTGCTTAAATTATTGAAGATCGATTAGAGGAAACATAAACTCACAGAGGAAGTACTTACTGATAAAAAACTGAAATAGATATATGTATATACAGTGATCTCATCTTGACTCGCAAAGGCAGACAACCCTTGTGCCAAGTGAAATACAATATCCAAAGTTAAGATCGTATTACAAGCAGCTTTATAAATCGAAAAAACTATAACAGCCATAAAAAGCAAACAAAAGGCATTTTGAAACTCATTCAAAAAACCCAATATCAATATTAGCATATATGCCATATGTCATTCAGTGTTCAGCCTTTGTAACAATATAATGAAACCTCACACGTTCAAATGCCAAGCTAATAAAAACAACATATTTACTTTAAAAAAAAAAACATAGAATTGATATTAATTTCGAGCAAGTTTTGCATATTTTTGAATGCGGAAAAGCCTTAAAACAAATGGCGAAAAATTGTACAATTAACAAACATATAATATGTATTTCCTCAGTTAAATGCAACCTTCACACACCAAAACTAAGTGAAAATGAAATAAATATTAAATATAATGTTTGAGTCGATAACACGAATCGAGGGTCAAGAGATAAAAACAACAATGAAATGAGGCAAAGCAAATGACTTGATATTTATAAAGCAACAAAAAGTTGCCATAATAATGACATCAATAAAGCAAATGATTGTTATGATGCGATAAGGCCGAAAACGTGGAAGGTAAAAAGAAAAAAAGAATTGTAAAAAGGAAAACAAAAATCAAATTGCATGGAAAACTTTGATTGCATTTCAAATGAAATGTCATGACTTTTGGGGCGCCCATTAGAAATGGCAAGCACATGCAGTCTAATCACTCTTATTGTTGTTGTTGTTGTTGTTGTGTTTCTGATTAATGAACCTCAATTAAATGCCAAAACTCAATGGCTCAACGTCTATTCAAAGCGAGCGACGCCCTTTATTTGTTTACGTTTACCATGAACAAAGGGGCGTATGCGTGATATTTCTTTGAAGATATCTACTATACGTATCGGTAGCTATATCTGTATCTATAGTATATGTAGTTGGATAGTTGGTTAGTTACTTAGCTGGTTTGTTGTGCTCGCGTTTGAAAACGTTTGTTTAATTATACCTATAAATAATCAGGGCCGAGTGTGTGCATTCGCATTAATTTTGTATACACTCATAATAATCTGCTTTATTTTTTTATGGACTGCAAGTCATTAAAATTACTTGGGAATTGGGCACATTAACAAACCAGCCTGGTATGCCACAGGCGGAAGTGGGCGTGGCACAAAAAAAAAACATCAAAATTAATGATATTAACCAGAAATGTTCATGATAGGGAGACCAGTCCATATGTAAGTAGCTTCTGCTGAAAGTTGTCTGAATTGTTTGGCTCTTTTAAGCTTAACTATAAATACATATTAATAACTATATTGTTTGTTTGATTACTCAGCTATTTTACTATAGTTCTAGCTAGTTCTACTATACTCAATGTAAACAAATATGTTTCCTTTTATTTGAGCACTTTCATACATAATAGGAAATGTATTTTGCCTGTTCTATATATTTATTATCTTTATGTAATTTTTTTTTTTCAATATTTTATTTGTCAATATTTCCAAATGTTTATGCTAGACATTTTTATTAGTTTATTAAGTATTTAAAAATATACATATATCATACTATATATAATTATTTTTACATGTTAAACCTTGTTTTTGAATGATTTCCTTATGATATATTTCAGATATAACATTATTTATTCTACACTTTGATGTTTATATTTAGCTAAGAGTATTATTTGCCTCTAACAGTCCGTCGACAGTTTTCCCAAGCATTGCTAATGTAATTTGCGGCAGCATATGAGGTCTCTAATTATACGAATTTGGCGCTTATCTCGCAGCAAACACGACAAATGGAAATGGGCGGCAGTCGCACTGTGCGAATGTCGCACCATAAAAAACAAAGAAAAAAAAACAAAAAACATGCGTTATAAAGAGGCAGCAACAATAACAAACACAACATATTTTGCCTGGTAATACTCGTAGTACGAGTACAAAACAACCAGGCAATTTTCACTTCGAGTCTTACCAAAAGCAGAGACAATTATCTATGAACATTTTTGGCCTGGCCAATTTTACATACATGTGGGCCTGAGACTGAGTATTACCGTCTATCGGCTTATGGACAATTTCCTTAGACCAAAACAAAAAACCTGTAATGGCTAAAGCAACATAAGTGTGCAATTAACACAGAAAACAGTCGTTTCGCATCGGCGACAAACACCAAAAGTGACAAACTGAGCGACAACTATGGGGTATAAAGTATTCAAGTAATTTTCACTTATGGACGGGGGCGGATCATTATAAAAGTGCAATTTGTGCGATAAGGCAGATGACAGACGCAGCTTTTATTTTTATATCTTTTTCTTTCTGTTTCTTTTTACAACTTGGGCGGGGCCCCCAGGAAATAACGTGCCTGAAACAGCAACAGCAACAACAACACTTGCAACACTAAGCATTAAAGCCGTATAATATTTAATCCGTGTAATTAAGTCCAAGGAGACTCTGAGACTCTAAGAGCTAAGACGGGTCGGGTCTGTGAGTGTTTGTGCTTGTACTCGTAGAGTTTGCCATATAAATATAAAAATACAGGTTGACTGCATGTTCTCTTGTAGTTGTTGTTGTTTTTAATTACCAGCACATACTACACACACACACACTCACACACAGGCTTGAACACATGTTGTTTGCCATTACTATTTGCCTCAAGTCTGTCCCTTTGTGCGGGCCTGACAAACATTTTGAGGTCACACTCTGACATTGTCAAGAAAACCATTTTTATTCGTGGTGAAATTTGTGTTGTTTACCTGTGCAGCCTTTTAAGGTGTGCCTAAGATCACAGCCAAATAGATTAGAGCGAGCACTTTCCGAGGACACTGTCAACGAGACAATAAATGGGCTTGAAGATCTGTCTAATCTAAATGCGGATCGCAGCTAAGAAAACTTCCCAAATGATGTTTATGGAAAGTAAAGAAATTGTTAGATTATTTTAATCACTATTGATTACATTTTCAATAGGTCTTCTACCACTGTGCCAAGAAACCTACACCACAGGCCAAGCTATTTCTCCACTCACCCTCCCATTTCCTCTTTGGGTATGACTTTGCTATTTGGTGCGCAGAAGATTACGCCGAGTCCGAGTTCGAGTCTGAGTCCGAGTCCGTGTCTCAGACTCTCGTAAAACCGTCAATACTTAGGTGTCCCCTGTCTCCTGTTCCCTGTGCCCGAACAAGACGAAGAACGTGTCACTAAGCCGCACTTGTAGGTTTCTATGTCCCCTGTCCCCTGCCCTTGCTGACCGTTGTCAGCTTTTCCATGCCATGTCTCCGGCTTAATACCCATTACACCTTAATATTTCGTGCAAACGTCATAAAAAATTCACTTTAACTTCGAGCACTTCGTGCCACTGAACGCGTAACCCAATCCCATCCTTCACCTTTAACATAAAAAATATATAATATTGAGTCAGAGAGCGATCAAGTCGATTATTATCAGTTTGTTAAAATATTAAATTGCCTAATGGCCTCGATTGCGTATTTATAGCCCCATTCAGATGGCCACGTAAGCGTCGAGTCTGAAAGGGTCTTGGGAACTTCAACGGCTGCTTAAACTTGGACTTTGATTACGGCTTCGACTTGGACTTGGACTCGAACTAAACACTGACGTGTCGGCCCAACCTCTTAATTACTCATGACAATGCGAGTAGAGCCCTGTAATTTAGAAACACACATTCTCATTTACAATACTTGCGTAGCTGCCAGAGTCCAAGTATATTTATATATCACTCTCTCCATTGGGGTGTACTTATAGTCGAAAGTTCGAAACACGAATGGCCCCTGGGGAACCGAGTTAGTCAGCGACAGTCTCTAATTACGGGACGCTAAATTCTATATATTGTATGAGTATATAACTGGGCCGCATGCTAAATGATTGCGCAAATTATATGGTGCAAATAAAAGTCAGCCTGATACATCTGATAAATAATGCAAAGTGAAATGTGCCGCACTTCAAACGATTTAATTGACTGGCACTTTAGCTCTGTTGGTTTTCTAATTATGGGCTCATTTAATGGACGCCATTATATCGTGACCTGATTACAGTACGTATATCATGAGCCAAAGTTTATGAATTCCCAAATAGCACAAAGGGAATCTGCATTTTCATTTTAAGTAATAGTTAGTTAAGTAATAGTTAAATAAAATCATCTGACACATTTTTCTCTCATTTTTATAGCGGATTTCAATTAAAAATATTCTTTATTAAGAATACTCTGAATTCTGTGGAATCTGAATAGGCCTAAACATAAAAGAACTTGATTACTATAAGAGTCATATCTCGATTAAGAGGTCTCAAGAAATTAAATTTTTATTTAATATATCTATTCACCTCCTTTAAAAGAATATTTGCTTGAATTATACATTGCGAGTCTTTTAAAAATTGATTTTAATAAATAGAAAAACGAAAATGAAATCAATTTCATCCTAATATTAAACTTACTATATAAAAGCATATAGGATAGAGCTAAACCCAAAAAGTAAAAGCGATATGTTGAAAATAATTATATTAAAAGTTCTTATTGAAATTTAAGCTGATCTTAAAATGAATACTTAATTACTTAATGATTAATTTACTTTAAGCTTTTTAATTAAACAGGATATAAAATAAATTCCCTTTCTGCATAGCTTCCTATTTATCTCAATTTTTATTATCGAGAAATTATTGTTTATTACGAATGAATCAGTCATTAAGTCAATCAATAGAAACTTTAACACATTATTAATGAAGTCATTGTCATATTGTGTTGAATATTAGAAACCTTTAAAGTTTTAACTTGAAGTGAAATCACAGCTCCCGTTCCGAATCTAACATCATCGTCGTCATCATCATCATTATTATCGACATGACGGAATCAACCCCTCTAAAAAGAAAAAAAAGAAACTGGTTCGTTGCACAAAAGCCTAAAAGGCATTCATAAGCAATCTATCAACTTCATGCATAAAATTGAATGGCAAAAATCGAACAAATCGCCCGCATATGTGACTATGACTATACAAATACAAACATACATATGGGTGTATATTCATCCATATTCTATACACAATCTGGGATATATTCGTTGCTGTCTGTCGCGCTGTTTGCATACAATTAGATACAAATCAAAATCAGCTGCGTCTGGCAACGCCCTGAGAATGAAGCCCCTGTCCCCTGTCTACTATCCCCTTTCCATTACCAATTCCGTTTCCGACAAACCGTTTCGCTTATCGTTTGTCAAACGTTTTGACAAGACAAGAAAAGGGCAGAGCTTGAGCATTGCGTGAAATCTTGTACTGTTTGCTCGAACCTCCCATAAAAGTATTTTTACGAACTATACTCAACGAGAACCTCGAGACCCTCGGGCGGCACATTTGTACATATTTCTCGCATTCTGCGCTGATCAAATACAAAATTCAAAATACAAAATACTGACTGACTCCATTCGCAAACATAACTGTAAAGTTAAAGGCCCGACGACTGTTTGCCAAGCCAGTCAAAATAAAGTTTTAAATTTCGAATATTTCATTTATTTTGTGTTTTGTTTTTGTTTGACTTTGGCATACAGTTTGAACTCGATGCAAAAACCGCCAACTTCATTCGGTTCTTGCATCTTTATCTGTGCCCCCCAAAAGTCACCCCCGACCACCGACCCCCGACCTTCCAGTCACCCCTGCGGAGTGTCTCATTGGTGGCATTGGCGCTTTAAAGAGTAAACATCGCACACAGACTGTGAATGCGAATTGTTGTTTGTTGTGCACAGTGCCGCCGTTTTGTTTAAATAAGAAAAATGCGAATATACTTTTTTTTTGCTTTTGCTTTTGCTTTAAGATTGGTGTTATTGTTGTTGTTATTGTTGTTGTTCTTGCCGCCCGCCTTTAATGTAAAATTCAAATGTTTACTTGGCGCGCGGGCTTCCTCAACGCGTTGAGGGCAAGGCTGTTGGCCAAGGCAACAAGGGGAGATAAGGGGCACGGGCAGTGGTAGGGAATGGGGATAACTTATACAACAAGCGGGCCGGCATTTGCATGGCTTGCCTTGTTGTCGTTGTTGTTATTACTGCTGTTGTTATAGTAAGAAAGAAATTTAAATAAACCAAAAACATTGTTTGAGTAACGTGTTGAAAATAAACGAAGCCATTCAGAGGCAAACTGTGAATCGCATGTGAGTGGGTTTATGTGGGTACATCCACATATGAGTGTATTTGTATACACTCGCGTCGTCTTGTGCAAGTTCCAGACCAGTCACAGTCCCAGTCACAGCACCAGTCACAGTCTCTATCCCAGTTGTAGACCCCTCAATCATGCTCAATCATGCATCGTGGCGCCTCTTTGAGAATTTGAAGTTGCGTTTCCTCAAATGAATGGCGACACACTCGTAAGTGGCATGCATTCATTTTGCCAACGAGCAGCTCAACAACAATTGTCAACTGTCATCTGAGAGAGACAGAGACAGTCAGAAGGAGAGAGACAGTAAGATGGAAACCAAGTAGATTCTCATTCCCTTGCCATTCCCCCAGCTTGCACTCGAATTGGTCGCTTTTTTCTCTCAACTTTCAACTTCAGAAATCTTTGGCAAATGTCTTTGGTAAGCACGTTTTTTATGCGAATATTTGCGCACAAAGGAGGACGCGAATGTCAGACCCTCAGACCCCAGACCCCCGATACCAGATCTCAGAGCAGCTAAGACCACGGACTCCGAAAACTGAAAACCGTCCCTGACACATTGCAAATATTTATTGAGCACGATTTTTGAAATATGAACATTTTAGTGGAGCCGTCGTCCCATCAAGATGCAAAGGAGATGGGGGAAATTGTGAATTGGAAACGGAAGACGTTGCCCCGCAGCGCTTCAGGTTACGCAAGCAATTAGAAGGGACTTAAGAGCATGTCCTGGTCGAGGGTTGACACACATACACACATACACACACACACACATACATTCTCGTACATGAAAAGGCCAGCAACGAACACGAACTCGAACCCCGAGGCAGTCAAGAGGAAGTAAGCATGAACTACTCACTTACTCACTCACTCACTTATAGAGTAGGTACGTGAGGTAGGTATCCGAGTATCAGCTCTCAATGACATTTGTTCCACACAGCACACAAAGGACATTGTCTGATGTCAGATCCAGTAAAAGCAGCTCAGCATAAAAAATTGTAGGAAAAAAACCGAAAAGCTTCTGATCGGTTCATCGAACTCTTCAAGAATAATTCATGCGCACGTAAGAGCTAAGAAAAGCCTCTTTAAATATGAGCCAGGATTATTTTACTGGTCTTTCGCATCGAACTGGATTTCATCTCTTTATAAAAAACTTTGCTATAGTATTCAGTTGAAGGTATGAAATATTTGATATACACTTTAGATCTACTACTATGAATAGACATAAGGATAAGCTATTCTTGGGTGGAGTTTTTATTCGGGGAATTAAAATTGCAGATTAGCTTTAGCAAACTCTAAGCCTAAGGATTTTCTTCGAACCTTTCTTCAGTTTAAATATAAAGATTCAAGACTTGACTGTTCCTCAGGAAACCGAATTTTTTAGAATTATATAAATCACAGTAATAACACCCTTGTTTGACTTAAGATGAATTTGTAGAATAGAAACTAGTTATATTTATATTTTTACTGTATATAATTAAGACTTTGTTTATCCATACACACACACTTTGTAGATTTCTACAAGCCTATATTTTGTGTACTTAATGGACTTCCCCTGGCCTTTTCTGTTGAACTCCATCCATAACTGTTCGAGCCTAATGAAAATTCCCACATGCAAACTGCACATAAAACGCCCCTTAAAACTGGCAAACACCAGTCAAAGTCTATCTCTGAAATTGGCTGCTCGGTTGCTTAGTGTGCGTGTTTGGGGAAACAGACACCAGCCAGCACATGGATGGGGTGTGGCCCCACCAAATTCATTAAATAAAATAAAATAAAATACAAAAAAAAAACGTTGATAATCATGAAATTTATAGGCGTATGGCAACACATCAAAGTTTATGGGTCCCGGGGCGGGACTCTCATGTAATTTGCGGATGCTTATCGAAATTGTAAAATCAACTTTCAATTCTTGTCGCCAGCATGTGAGCAAGACAACATGAAACATGAAACAAGAGACAAGAAATCTGAAATCAGAAACGTGAGCAATAAGTAAACAAGCCAAACGAGTGATATTTTGTGTACTCCCATGTACGAGTACGAGTTCGAGTAGAATGGCAATAATTCTGATTATGAGAAATCGATAAAAATCAATTTGCAATTTGTAGACAGCAGCCGCACCCAGCACAAAGTTTTCAAAAATAAAACAAACAACACCCTCTACCCTCCTCCTGTTTCCCCTCTATTTAGTCATCGATCAATCGATAAATTCAATTGGTTGCACAGGAACTTTTAATTACTTGCGCCTTGAATTTATAAACAATTCACTTGTAAAGTAAATGACTAAAAATTCACACTGATTAAGCCAATTTGTGTTGGGCGGTCAGGGTGGGGGGAGGGTGGGTAAAAAAGCGGATAGGCTCTCAACTCAGTCCCTCTAATTAGAAGGTGTGCGAATGTCTGCACCTGCGCTGATGTGGCTTTTGTTGAACAAACTGAATGAAAAACGAGGAAATATAAAAAAAGACTGAAAAATCAATTTTCAACACGACATTAAATGCTGTGCAACAGGCCGTGTGAAGTGACGAGGGTGACAAAAGTGACGCCCCCTTACCTCAAACCCCTCTTTCCACCCACATCATTTGAAATTTTTAGGTATTTGAATAGATAAAATTTAAAGCGCTTGGGGAACTGACTGACTGTCAAGGCAGAAAAGTCAGAGTCTGTCAAACGACGAAGGGAGACATGGCAAAATCATCATCATCATCATTATTGTGAGTGTCTCATGCTCCGAGAATGCGAATGCTTCCCAAAAATTAATTGAATCACTTCGTTATACGTTTTCCCATTTGTTTTGCAACTTTTTTCAACTGAAACAAACTTTGGCACAAACATTTGGCCCATAGTTCTGGCCGTAAATATTTCAACGCAGTTCTTGGCTCATTTTGTTTGCGCCCATGCTCATGTTTATTTGGCTATTGCTTCAAGGGAAATGAAAAAATAAATTAGAAAAAAAAAGAATAAATTGTTTAGTTCGGAGCTTGACATTCGATCACCCACACAAAGTTGTCTGCAGTGTCTTTGAGGAAGAAGCTTCCCTCTTTTCTGTGTATTTTGTGTATGTTTTGAAAACAAAAAGTAATAATAATAAACTGTGTGCCAAAATTATGATGAGGGTCGATGAATGATTTGCACGCGCGGAATTACTCATCAAGTGGACAAGGAAAGTCTAGCAGTTCTTCATCAAAGTACTGGAAATTCCATCATTAATTTGAAAACAATTACTATTTTGTATTCAATTTTTTTTAAAAATAAATAATATTGATTTTAGAACTTCGATTTTTATAAATCAATAGACCAATAGGCATTTGTTTGGCAATCAAAATCGATAAAAGTTTAATTGGGAATTAGTAACTCTCGAGTTGCAATTTTTGCTAAATTTTAAATCTAACGATACAATTTGCAACGCTTTCCCAGTTTTAACTCATAGTTTAGTCATCAATTTATCAGTTTTGGTATACCCTGTAGATTTAAAATGGATGCAAAGTCCATAAATTTAAATGCTTGCAACACACTGTATAATAAATATTTATTAGCGATATTTCTATTTATTTGTTTTTATAATAGATTTAATAGTAATAAATTTAATTAACTCATTAATAATAATAGATTTAATTGTTTAATATTATTTTAATTGTAATTTGATTGTAAACGATGTATTTTTTATAATTGGCAGGGAAAGCGATTATAAAAACAATATTTTAATAAGTAAGTGCTTAAATTAATAAATTTATGTATCAAAAGATTTAATTTTTATCATAGGTTATTTTTTAGTCAATGAGATGGATTGTACTTTGTTTCTGGCCACTACAGCTTCAACTCAGTTCGTTTTTTGTGCTCACCAAATATGGTATTAACCTGTGTGTGTGTGTGTGTGTGTACGCAAAAGCCGCCACATCAATCACCGACAGTGGCAGAGGAAGAGAGCGAAAGATAGAGAGAGAGGGGCAGACAGAGACAGGGACGGAGATAGAGAGGTCGACTGACAAGGCACCCAAATACATTATACGAATCTACTATGGCATTATATGGAGGAGCTGCTTCGATATAATCTTGAGTAAGCCGGCGACTTATCGCATATGTGCATTACATTAAACTTAATTAGTATTTTAAAATCTCAATGGACAAAGGATGAGAGGGGATTGACACACGGAGGGTAGGGGAGTGTAGAGGGGTCGAGGGTCGAGGTCTGTGTGCGAGTCTGTGGGAACAAATACATGGACTGTAGTCTGATTAATGGAGCGTTTTGTTCAGCATTTTATGCATAAATTGCGGCACGTACAATAAATAACGCAAAATAATAAATTGTAAATTATGCAAACAACATGAAAAAGTTTCAAATAATGAACGGAAGGTCGGCTGCTCTGTCTGTCCGTCTGTCTATCAGTCGGTCGATTGGTCGACGGCTCGTTGCGACAGTTGCGACTCTTTTGAGAATTTATGGGCCCAGTTGGTTTTCTCATTCCATTCATTGCCAAAGAAATTTGCAAACCCGACCCACTTGAATCGAACCACAGCTGAGGCAATTGCACATTCAACTTGAATTCGAATTCGAATTCGAGTTATTTGTTAGTGTTTTATTTGCTTAATTACAAATACACAAGACGGGAATTCAAAACATGAATTGCATTTGCGATTGCGATTGAAGTTCTAACGAAAATTCAGCTCAGACTGTTTCGAAATTCAAGTTGATGTGATTCCTAATTAAAAACAACTTGCGAAAATTTCATTTGAATTTATTTCTTTGTGATTCTTTTTTTTTGTTTTTGCATTTTGCGTCGTAATGAGTTTTATTTTTATTACATTAACATGTCGAGTGCTGAATGTCTCAGTGGCTGGTGTGGGAGCCAAGTGGCATATGAGTCAGAGCCAGTTTCAAGAGAGTCGAGAGTCGAGAGTCCGACCCAGAGTCAGTCAGCAATTAATTTTGAAAGTGGCAGCCGCTTTGACGACCATTTCAAACTTGTTGATAATGAAGTGCACCCATAGAAACAGCTCTTGACTCTGTCTATGAGCATTTTAATTGGAAATCGTACAGGTCAAAGCTTTACAAAAGGCAAATGACATTCAAAATTTCAAGTTGGTTGGGACATGTTTTCTCTAGAAATTTTTAACTATTTATTCTGTAGCTAAATTGAAATTATATTGAAAAAACTTTAGAGAAGGAAAAACCTCAGGAGTTCTAGTATAAAATATTTCACATGTTATTTGATCACAAAAATGTGTCTATGACAAACTACTTTTTATTTTGAACATAGATTTAACCAAATAATTTTATTCACTTTTCGATTTGACTTAAGATTAATTATCATTTTGATTGTCGTCTTATTCAAATGACAATTTTAGAATATGCTTAAAATTATAAAAAATTTAAAGTTTGCCTCCTATATTCAATTTGATCAAGTTCTGATGCTAATCTATAACTGAAACTGATTTTACTTGGCAAAAATAACTAACAGGATGCTCGAACATTTGATCTCATAAGACTTTCCGGCTTATTTATGACCTAGCCGCAAAAGGAAAAACAGATCTTGCAGTACTTAATCAAGTCTTGGGGCATGCCACAATGCTAGATGCGACTAAAAAGATTGATGGCTAAGACAGCCAATACTTTCGCAAAGTCAGATACTTTCTCTCTCTTTAACACTTTGCCTCATTCTCTCTCTTTCGCTCAACCGCATTGTGTGTGTTGTTGCAGATTTGAACATTTGAAGATGCAACATTTTAAACGCTTTAATACCAACACTTAACAGCTTCCCCTTGCCACATTGTTCCCCTGCTTTGGGTTCGTAAAACAGACAATGGGTCATTTGCAGACGCGTCGGGAAACTAAAAACAATTTAAGAGCCCCGCTAATATGCATTGTATCTGGAAACTGATTCGTATTCGAGATCATATACAGATTGGGATGTAGTTGTGTTATGTGGGGCATGCAACATCTTCTGGTGTTAGCAAGTGTGATTTACAATTTACTCAATTCACATTGGTACTTAGTTAAGACGCTGGCGATGGGGTGGAGAGGCAAGAAATGAGATCGTAAAACCGAAATATGTCGGCATCAACATACATACAAATATATCTCATGTGTTATCTGGACAAGCTCTGGCCTGGCCTCGTTTGGCAGAACCACTTTCGTTAGCTCGTAAAACTGTCTATAAAATGCAATGATAATAAAAAAAATCAGTCGACCAACGTTGAATTTTTGTAGGCCGACAACGACGACGATGACGATGACGACGACTCATTTACGTATAAAGCAGGCCAAATATGTTTCTGTCTGACTGAAAAGCGATCCCAGTGGACAAGTGGACTCGACTCGACTCGACTCGAGTCCTCGTCATCATCATTCTATCCTCGAGATGGAAGCTGGGCTGCGACTGGGTCTGTTTCCAAGGCATTCGTTGCGCCTCAGCGCCTTCGTTGTTTTTCTTTTTTCCTCTTCTGTTTTTTATTCTCCTCCGTCGTTGTCCTTTAGTGGCACTTAGAGCTGCAACTCTGGCCCCGGGCTCAAATCTGGGTTCCGGCCATGCCACGGCTCTTATGTGTGTGTATGTAAGTGTGTGTGTGTGTTTGGGAAGCGTATCGCCTTTCACGTTGTCTTTTGTAAATTGCTTTTTGAATTTTGTAAAAGCGAGCACACAAAGCGACGAGACTCATAAAGCGACGCGTTGCAGCTACAAAATCTTTTATGGATTTCTTTACCGGACTCGTTTTTATTGTTGCCCCGCTTTGCTCTCATTGTTGTTGTTGTTGCTGTTGTTGTTGCTCTGGCTGTTGTCACCAACTGTTTTGTGTCCGTCGTGACGGTCGCTTTATCTACACGGCGCGCTTCACAGATCCTTTGACATTTGAATAGTTCATTAATTTCGCAAGAGAAAGAAAAATACATATACATGCATGTGAGTATGTATTTAAAACGTACATACATACATACATACGTATGTATTTGTTTGCTAGAAACTTTGAAAGTAAGTCTTTTTCTATGCGACATTTTCCTTTGTATGGCCAAGGCTTTTGTTATTGTTCATCAATTTGAAAGGCAACTCAGCCCCGTTTCTTACCTAGCAATCTGACTACTTCTTTACTTTTTTCTGTTTCGTTCTGTTCTGTTCTGTTCTCGTCTGGCTTTTACGATTAAATTGTCCGGCAGCATGTCCAGTTTCAGTATCCAGTTTTTCAGTTAACAGTTTCAATTGAAAATGCCACTGGTGTATCTTCCATTCATGTTAACTTTTGCGACAATTTTCAGCAATTTTCCTGTTTCAGCTCATTAAGATTCCACTTTTAATTCTCCGTTTCGAATTCATTGCCGTTTTGCATAATGGCAACTTAAAAGTGGTAATTATGCATCAGGAAAGTTTGTACATCTAAGAGTATAATTAGCTACTTCTGTTAAAAAGATTTCCTTTCCTCGGATATTCAATGGATGTGGAGATGAAAAGATGAAAATGCAATAAACTAAATTAATTTACAAAAAGTACTTAAAGCAAGTTAAAAAATTAAGTTTCATAGGACTACAAATTCAAAATAGTCAAATAATTAATAGAATAGGTATAAGTGAAATATTTTTAATAAATTATTAAGTTTCTAAATTTAACACCTCATGATCCTGAGATCAATATTCCTAGAAGAATCGCCTGACCCGTTTCCCAAGCAACGTTGACCACTTTATAAAATGCTGAAAGTAATCCATTTAGCTTAATTTTGCCTTTTGACTGTCTGTGAACTCAGCTCTGTCGTAATCGTTCATATGAAAATATTTATCAAGTGTTCAACTTTTCGCAGAAACCTGGTTCAGGCCAGTAAACACCGACAACAACGACAACGATAAGTTTTCTGGTAATAATAACAACAACAACAACAACAGAATTTCGAGTTATCTGCCTTTCTGCACAACTAAGCAACTGAAACATAAACTGAACTGAAATAAATAAAATAGAAGAAAACAGAATAGGGGAATAAAAAGAAAAACACAATATTTTCGACAACTCGCAAGCTAGGTTGAATTTCCTAGAACCTCTATCCGAAGAACACGTCGCACAAACACGTACTTACAACAACAACGACAACAACAATGGATGGCCACAGCCTCGGTATATACTCAGACATACCCATACATATTCATACCCACACTCATACCCTTACCCAATCTCATGTTCGAGTTTTGTATCTGTATCTGTGTATCTATTACAATTTTACTGCTTTATTTTCAATGCTCAAAAGTCGTCCGCTGGGACGGCAACCATGTGGCCAGTTCTCATGTTGCTGTCAGAGATGATTATGTATTAATAAATGTACAATACGAGCATTTCGGCATAAAACAAAAAACAAACTCCACGAACAACAAAAATATAACGAAATGAAATGAAGATGGGCCATAAAAACGCCAAATGTAGTTAAAATAGCATTTTGGGGTCGCTTCAGTTTTTGGCAAAGGTCGAAACCTTTTGGAGTCTGTCTCTTTCTGTCTCCGTCTGTCTGTCTGTGCGTGAGTTTCGCCCATTCATGCTGGGGAGTGTTCTCCTGTCCTTCACGTCTCCAGTTCCACTTCCAGCCATTGACCAGTTGAACAGTTGACCAGTTCCAGAGAATCTCTTCGTCGTGTGCATTTCAATTATGTTGCCATTTCACTTGGACACCATGTGAGCTCATTCTGTGGGTTCTGGCTTAAGTTTCCCTTCTATTTTTGTGGCCAGTCGTCGTCTCCTGACATTGTTTTGTTTCACAGTTTCAGTTTCAGCTTTGTCATGACCGAGACACTCACAAAAAACCGCACTAAAGATCTGAATCTGATAAACTGAAACCGCCCAGAACCTGTGTGGCTATCATGAAAGAGAATCTGTCCATATTTTGAAGTACTTGCCAGTCTTATGAAGTGTGTCAAGGTGTCGCATTATATGAAATAATATATTTTATCGTACAACAGTTTTGCATATATTTTTGCAACATTTATAGTCTAAAAAATGTCTTATTAAGGGGAGTTTAAAATGACCAAGATATGCAAAATTTTCAACAATAATTCACGTCAAGCTTTTATTATCCTTAAATTATTTGGGCACATATTTGTTGCATATGAAATAATCGTAGATTTTCAATGCCTTGATTAATTTTCTTTCATGACAAAATGTATAATAATGTTAAATTCAGAAAAAATTCTCTGTTTAACTATAATATTAAAATTCAGGAGCAATTTAAATGTTAAAAGAACTGAATAGATACCTATAATTTTTCAAAATATTTCTCATATCTGTACGTATTTATTATTCAAGATTTTATAGCTGTATATATTTATGTACAACGGTGGCCAAAAGTATTTTGGCACCCTTTAAAGTTAGTTCTAGCCAAATTGTGAGCTTACTTCATGAAAAGTTTGGTATCAATGGAAAGGTCTTTTGAATTCCATTCGAATGATGCAATATTCTCTTTAACCCATTAGGTACCCATTGAAATATTCGAATATTTGTAAACGTCAACTTTTTCAACTTTTTTTCTCGATTTTTTAAACAAAATGTTTTGATGCAGAAAGTTTCTTTAAACAATTTAAATAGTAACTGCAAAAAATTTTT
This sequence comes from Drosophila recens, assembly GCA_037043495.1. NCBI lineage: Eukaryota > Metazoa > Arthropoda > Insecta > Diptera > Drosophilidae > Drosophila > Drosophila recens. The sequence continues at coordinate 43,523 of JBAMBJ010003137.1, read as the reverse complement.
TCAAATATCTCTATGCTAGTATTTTTTTATAATTTTTTGAAAATGACGAAAAAGGCACTTTTTGCATGAAAATGAGGAAAAAGTGCCTTTTTCGCCATTTTCAAAAATTTATAAAAAATACTAGCGAAGAGATATTTGAAAAATTTTTTTTGCAGTTACTATTTAAATTGTTTAAGGAAACTTTTTGCATCAAAACATTTTTTTTAAAAAATCGAGAAAAAAAGTTGAAAAAGTTGACTGTTACAAATATTTGAAAATATCAATGGGTACTCAATGGGTTAAGGAAAGTTCTACATCATTCGAAAGGAATTCAAATAACCTTTCCACTGATACCAAACTTTTCATGAAGTAAGCTCACAATTTGGCTAGAACTAACTTTAAATGGTGCCAAAATACTTTTGGCCACCGCTGTATGTGCATCTATGTACAATATATTGTTACCTTTTCTATTGAAATGAAACGTTCCAGATCAATGCTTTCATTGTCCCTGCAATCATCATCAACAGTTCACATTAATTTCGAGTAAAGGGCATTCGATATTCATGTACTTACCTTGAACTGTCAATTCATCCTGGTCGGTTGCTGATGTTGTTATTGTTCTCAATGGAGACGGGCAGCGAGAGGGGAAGGTAGAAAGGTTCCAACTTTTCTTTGAACAACAATTCACTTTGATGGCATAAATTATGCCTTCAGTTTTCAGTTTTCACAGCGCATGAGTTGTGTTCTGCTGTCAGTTTGTCGCCCAGCTTGAATCTGCTTACCTTACCTCCCTCCAGGAACTGCCTCCCTCCTCTCTCCTCCCTCCTTCCCACTGCGAGCTTAAGTCGACTCTTTGTACTAAAAGTTTTTTTCGGGCTGCAGCCCCTTGGCACAAGAAAACAATCTTCAAGGGTTGTCTGACAACAAGTCTGGTCGACTGACTGACTGACTAAGGGGCTGGCAAACTGACAGACTGACAAACTGACAGAGTGACAGACTGTTCTGTATGCCTCAAACTTATTCGGGGCTGTTAGGGAACGATCTCTCCTGCTTTGCAAGTTCTTTTGGGGGCCTCTGTGTAATTAATTTGATATGCAACGAAGCGTTTTTTGAAGTTTATATTGTTTGTTTTAGTTGAATACGTCGAGGTCTCGACCCACAGCTGACTGAAGTGCCAGTCAGCCAGGCAAAGGCACTCAAAATTCTTCAAACACTTCAGGCTTAAGCTCAGCACAGCTCAGCTCTTCATTTCGAATACGAAATTCATAAATTTTGATTTATACATAAGTTTTCGTGCACGACTCTTCAAATGGCTCAGACAATAGTTTTTCCATTCTCCTAAGACTTTTTTGTCAGCTCGGCAGCCGGAACACTTGTCTCTCTCCCTCTGAGTCCCTCTTTCTATACGAGTAGAGAGGGAAGGGAATGGAAAACGAGGCGGCAACTGAAGCGCTCTTCATTGTTATGCATATTGTAGAATTGTTATGTGAGTCTTAGATACTCGTATGGATCGTACACAATACATTTGATTGTCTGCGCTGTTTCTTCGAATTGTTGTTTATGTCTCTTCTTCACGACAGCAATATTCAATTAAAAATGCTCCACGTTTCGTTTGGTATTACTTTTAAGAGGTGTGGCAACTGCTCAGAAATTCTAGAAATCTAGAGCTCTCGCCTGATTGATTGCAATGTGCAGAGGAAATTTAAGTGCAATATGTATATTTATCCATTCTGTTGATAGAGAGCTTAAATCTAAGCTGATTTACTTTAGCAAGTGTTCTTCTTCGTCAGAGCACACTTAAGTTGTCATTACATTTGAGTTATGTAAATTCCTTAGATACTTTTTCTCCTCTATATTATTCATTGTTGTAGCAAGTGTTTCCTGTATTTTTGAACATATTTCTCTTGAATTCTTATATGCCAGCATATGTTACACTTATAACATATTTTGTTAACTCCAGTCTCACATATGCTACAGGCCATGTACTCTCTTTTATATAGGAACTCACGTAATAAGTGTGTATGTGTGTCTTTCAGCCATGTTTAAACAAGTGCCGTCAAAGACACACAAACACACCTTCTTTTTCTACACATGCACATACATATACTATATGCACATATGTATATAGCGCATTTTTCAAATGACTGCAACATAAAAGTCTGGGGCCGAGTCTCGCATCGCAGCCAAAGCCGAGTCCATGGACCCGGCATTTGTCTCGGCATCGACATCGACATCGACATCAGAATCGTTCACGTTTTCATCCTCGTCGTCGGCAGCCAAATCGACATTTGCTCGGGCTTAAGTTAATTACTTGCCGGTCGACGCCTCGTTGCATAAATGTGACCCTCTATATGTATAAGTATATGTATCTCACTGTGTCTGTATCTGTATCTGTGACTCTGTTGTTGTTGTTGGTCCAGCTGTGCGCTGTGCCGTTTTACAACTGTTCGCAACGACCTTCCCAAAATGTTGTTGTTGCTAGTGTTGTTATTATGATTCCTTTCTTTTGTTGTTATTTCATTTCGTCGGAGTGTTCCTGTGACACGCCCGTCGAGTGCGCAGGTTCCAAATCCAAAACCAAATTCACTTCACAGGCGGCTGAATAAAGAGCACTTAAGGAAATGCGCAGACTCCGCTCCCAGTTGAACCCACGGGAGCTGTTTAGATGCTCTTCCAATGAACCTGAAACAGACGTCAAGCTGCACTGGAAACAGCAGCAGCGGTAGCAGCAAAAAATAAAAGCTAACAACTTCTCAGCTCTCAACTCCCCCTGAGTCTGGGTTTCGGCTCTCGGTTCTCTGGCTCATGAAGTTACTCAGACATGCATAAAAATGCCGGTTTTATTATGTCGTTTGCTTGCTGTATCTGTGTGTGTGTGTGGTGTTTGGGTGTATGTGTGTGTGCTGTGGGTGTGTCTCTGACTCTGCGTGTCCTTCGACCGTCTGGCCCCGCTTCGTGTCGACTCTCGAGCCGACGAGACGCAGACGGCGTCAGAGACGTTTTTAAAGCCGTCTACCTCCCTTCCTCTTCCTGAATTTACCTGCCTCCCCAGTTGTCCAAACTTTTTTATCTACTTTTTGTCACTGGGTGGGGCAACTGTAGCAATTTGGCAGCCTGTGTGTCGTTGAATTTTTCGGGGCAACAGTTGCAGTTAGGCAGTTAGGCGGCCACCCACGGCAATCTACTCGCAGTACTTGCAACCAAGTATTGCCACAGCCAAGACTGTGTCGTAAACTGGGCCGTCACCAGCCCCATCCTTAATCTACACTCCTCCGATGTGATCCAACCCTTGCCTTGAGCGGGTTTTATGTAACAGTCCTTTGCTCATAAAATCAAATATATATAAAATGCTCGTCTGTCTGTTTTTTATTGTCGTTGTTGTTGTTGGCTCGAATCCTTGGCCCAACGACGACAACGATAACGGCTGTTGCCATCCCTTTTTCACATAAAACGTTTTTATGTACATAAACAATGTGTATGTGTATGTGTGTATTTTTGAAATATGCTTGTGACTAATTTAATTTATTTGCCATTGTTGTTTGGGAATTGTGGGATTTCCTTTACTGCCGCTGCTGCTGCTGCTGCTGCTTCTCTACGCTTTTCTCATTGTTGCTGAAAATTCTTCACAGCATTTTGATGCTGCTCTGCCACTGCAATTGCCCTGCCATTGATTTCAGTTAGACTTATGTTATTGTTGTTACTGTTCTTTTTTTGTTTTTTGTTGCCCTAACGAGCTCTCTGACCATGAGCATTTTGGGAATTTAGACGTCTTGTTTCGCTGCTCTCGTTTTCTTCTTTACTTTATTTCATTCTTTTGAGGGGGTGGATCTAATAAATTGTTATAATTTTGTCATAAAATTAAAAACTTTTACAATTAGGAATTTATGTTTTTATTTATGAGTTCCGTGCACACTCTGCCAACTTCTGAAGTAATTGCCATCGTCTTTCAAAATAATGGTGACAGAAATGTAGCAGAAACGGAAATGTTGATAAATTAGCTGTCATATATACCACGATACTGAAGAATATTTGTAAGGCTAATGTGGGTAAGAAGAAAGAAACTGTTTTCTTGATTCTTTAAACTTGTGTATTCAAGTAAAAGTAAATATATAAAAAATACGCCCTTAATTAATAAAGGTATAACATAGAGATATATAAACTTGAATGTGAATTGTTAAAAAAATAACATTCATAAATAATTTAAAAACTTTTATTATATTAATTGAAATAAACATAGCCATGTTAACAATTAACTTTAAATTCGTTTACTTTAAATTTAAGCAGTTCAGCTAAACAAGACATACAAATTTGAATAGTTTTGACAGACTAGTCCGTTGTAGACAAATTCAATTTCACCTAAAATTTAATAAAATAAATGTAACATGTTATAATATTATGTAAATAATTTGAGTATTAGGAATGCACTCTAAACTATTTGCAACAACTATTTCCAGATTGAATAATTCAATTTGCTTTTATTTAGCATTGAACATTACAAAACATTTACCAAATGCCATTTATCAAAATTTTCCAATCTTTTACTGCTCCACACACACATACACACAGATAGAAAAACACACACATACAGTGCCATACAGACTAGCATTGATTTTGGCTTTATGCATATTTTATGCCGTTGGCAAATGTATTTGCTCCCTCTTTGCCCACGCTCTGTCAGACAGTGGGAGGGAGGGAGAGAGAGAGAGCGAAAAACACCCACACGACCTTCGCCAGCAGGAAAATAAATTTGTATTTGCATGTGTGTTTGTGTGTGTGAGTGTGTGGTTGTCCAATAATTTAGTGTGCATGGCAATGCCAAAATATGCAAACGACAGCAACAACAGCAACAGCAACGTTGGTTCAACCCACAGAGACACAGGCCACAGCCAACTGAAGCCAGCATAATAAATTGAATTAAAAGAAGCAATAAAAAAACTGAATGAAAATTTATAAAAATATATTAATAACAAATAAACGAAAACGAAAAAAAAATGAGGGAAAAATAAAAACAAAGTTTGTAAATTCCGCTTTTCGTCTGCTGGCAGCAACTAATTTATGGCATTTACAAGACGACAACAACAACATTTTTGCACATCAACAATTTCCACTGGTTGCTGCAGCAAATTAGCCAAGCAACAACAACTGCAACAGCAGCAACAACATTTTTTTGCAGCGGCCGCGTGCATAAATTGTGCAACAGCAGCAACATCGCAGCAAAAAGAACAAAAACAAAAACTGCAGCAACAGCAACAAAAACAACGAGTAATGGCAACTGCAACTGCAGCTTCAAATGATTTGCCTGCTGCTGTTGCTGCTGCTGCTGTCGCTGCAATTGTTGTTGCTGTTTGTATCTGTCGCTTGTTTTTGCTTAAATTATAGACATTTGACTAGCTGCAGCAGCAACAACATTTGGCATGCCATTTTTCTTGCTTATTTGAATAAGAGACTCGCATTCACATTCAGATTCAGACTCGCCTTTGCTTTCCTAGAACTTCCTGCAACTGTCGACAGGGCGACGGCGGCGGCGACTTTACAATATTTGTAATTAAGCAATTTGTTTGGATGGCAACGCAACATTTCCGCTGGGCAATTGATTGAAGAGCCTGTGCACTTGTAACGGATGTGTCCATTTTGGTCTTGCGACAACTACTGCTACATGCAACATCCAGTAGCAATTAGTGATGAGTAGTGACTGGCGGCCCTTCTTCGACAAAGTTCGCGACAAAGTTCTTTTTCCGTACTTTCACACAGGACGTATGCGCAATGCTAGCAGCCTTTATTACATAAGATGACTGTAAGCTGCTTTAATATATATGCACACAGTCACATTTATATGTACGTACATGTATATGTACATATACATATGTGTATTTCTTTTATGAACAATTCGTATGATTTCATTTGTCATGACTTTTGTGTCCTTATTGAGACTTTTCAACATCATGTTCAACGCGTTAGCTGATGTGACTGGCAAGCTGCGACGCCATGCACTGTGGAGTCTAAAACCAAAACCAATTGCAAAAATTAAAACAAAAATTTGAAACATTTAAAATAATATAGGTATTAATTTATATTTTCAAATTTATAAATTCTTATTTAAATATCTATATAAAAATAAAAACATTTAAGCTTTATTTGAATAATTTTTAAACAAAATTGTTAGATATAATCTTCAACATTTTTTTAGTTAATCAAAGCATTTTATTAGTAATAATACAACTAATTTTAACTCATTCTTAATCAATAGATTAAATTAAACCAGTGTTTACTAATTTTTCACTTCTTTTTTTTTAATTAAAAACTTATTTTTATGCTGTGCAAATAATATTAGAGTCGTATTATTATAAGAATAAATCAGCTTAATATTTAAAAAGTCAACAAGAATTATTTAAAAAAGAGTCAAAATGAATTTCTTTCTCTTTAGAACGTTAAAATGCTTGAAATATTTTTTATCATTTAAATTATTAGATTGAGTTACTAAAATAACAATTTAGAACAACGGTGGGCACGCAGTGGCTCAGGGAGACTCCAAACTAATTTTCAGCCTATTCGGCACCGTGAAGACGCACAAAAGACTCGCTGTTGATGTTGTTGTAGTTGTTATTGTTGTGCTCCCGAATTCAGATTTCGTGCCCACCGCTGATTTAGAACATCAATCAATAATTTTTAAAATTTTTTTCATATTTGCCAAACTTTATTTTAAATCATTATTTTTGCAATAAATGAAGCAGATGATACCATTGTGTAACGCTTGCAACATTCATGTCAATATTGATTTTTCATTGCTTTTCATTTTGTTGGCAGCACCAGAAGTAGCTAGAGCAACAGCAACAACAACAATAATAATAATAATAAAAAGCGTAGAGCAATATAATTGGAATTTGAAATTGGAAATTGGATATTTTTGCAATGAAAAGAGCGAATAAAACGAAGTCACACAGCGACAGCAGCAACAACAGCAGCAACAACATCAGCAGCACCAGCAACAGCGGCAGCGGCAGCGTACGAGTATTTCATTTTGATTATTTATTCAATGAACGTTTGCCGTTGGCTTTTATTGTATGCAGGTCCATCGGACAGATGGACAGATGGACAGATGGACAAGTGAGCCAATGAGGAACCAATGAAACCAATGGAAACCATTGAACATGTGTATGCCATACATTAGACTGCCAATAGCCGCTACACAAAGGCCAATTTAATTTGAAGCGCTGACTGAGAGACAGACATACTGACTGACAGACAACCAGACAGACAGACAGGCAGACAGACAGGCAGACAATTGTACCTACATACATATATACAAAAGTCACCCAGAACAGACTTTGAATAGACAAAACGTAGAGAACTTAATTTAATTGCACGAAATTGAAATGAAACTACAACTAAAAGTTGCAAAACTAAAACTAAAACAAAAACTGAGACTGAGACTTAAACTCTAACTGAATACTCCAACCTCAGAGATGGAATTGTCACTCAAGTGGTGCATAAAAATAAATTGGAAAAACATTAAACATTGCCTGTTCGATGATGGCTGACAATTTCATGACGAAGTGTTTCCTTCAGCTTTGGCAAATGTATCTGCATCTGTGTCTGTATCTGTATTTGTCTGTCTATGTCTGCCCCCTTAGAAATGGTCGAGTGACCAACTGGTTTTGGTTTGAAGAACAGTTGAGTGTTTATATGGAAAACATAAATCAAATAATGCCAGAGACAACGATCAACAACGAACAAGTAAAGTAATATGATTGGTAATCAATTTGCTTATCAATTTAACAGGGTATTAAAAATGATGAGCGGACTTAGAAAAGATTGCAAGTAAACTGGTTAATTGGTTGGGGCACTTAAGTAAAGATTTTAAATTTACTACAGGTCGATAAATGATGCAAATGTAGAAGAGAAATGATTGCAAAATAATTGTAGTCAAGATAAGACAAATGGAAGTTCTCATTTGTTAAGCAAATGAAGTTAAAATTAAGTATATTTAAGTATTTAATGATGATAAAATATTGATTAATAATAAATGAGCTGATACCAGTTCCAAAGTTAACAAAATCGGCATAAAATGTTTTGTACAGTATAGACAATTTTCTATTTATGCATCATACGATCTTCATGCAATATTAATAAAATCAAAGAAACAGAGGAAATAATTTCATGGTATGAAAATCAATTAACCGGGTCAAATTGAGAGTCATATACTGTATAAACTGAATATATGACCGAAATTTAACTCAACAAATTGAATATTTTACAATTTGAACGCAATTTACATGTGCAATAGATCGTCAGTTATGCTATGAGTCCGTCCATCAATGACAATAGCTCATGGCAACGAGGTCGCACCGTAGCGGCACGTACTTCATGCCACCATAAACCATATACTACAACAATAGTTGCAACAACAAGAACAGCAACAACATTGGCATTACAACAGGCCCCGTAACCATAACAAAATATTAAGTAGACTTTTAGCATTATTCAAGCCTCACTTATGTATAAGGCCCGTTCACTCGATTGGGCTGGGCTGGGTTGGGGTCTATGGGAGGGACGGGACGGGACAGAGGATCGATCGCTTGAATTTGAAGTGGGTCTGTGGTTCGGTTTGGGCCTGGGTTCGGGTAATTATAATGTGCCATAGTCACGCCAGACAAGCTGCATAAATATTGAAATTAAATAACAACAAATGCTAGAGAATAAATAAGCCAACCAACTGTAAAAATAATACGTAATAACAACAATACGAGTACTTCAAATATAACAAACTCGATACAACAAATTCCAACTGAATGTATTTAATGTGTGTGTTTCTGTATTTCTCTTTATTTCTTTTCAATAGTATAGTTATAGTTATTGTTATAGTTTTAGTTATTGCTTTCGCCTTGTTAAAAGGTTGTTCTAGAATTTTCCAATACTATTTGAGGGCATATTTTACTATTGTTGTTTTCAGTTTGTCGTTTTTATTTTAATTTCTTTTATGACACAACACGAATTTTTTAGAGAAAAAAAAAATAAACCAATAATGCGGCTCAACAACAACAACACAAAACACAAAATCGGACCATAAAAATGGCATAAAATTCAAAATGAAAGCTAAACGAAGCTTGGCAGCTCCCTTGACCCTCGTTCCGACCCAAAAACAAAAAAAAAACCCAGGCATACCACCCAACAGCCCCACTGAGTGGTGCGCCGTGCGGTGCATAAAAATAAGTAATATCGTAAAAATTACAGGAAATAAAAATCGCAACGTAAATACGTGTAAGTGCAGGAGGGCTCAAAGCTCTAACAAAAGCCAAAGCCAGACACGGACACGGATACGGACATAGATGCGAGAGGAGCTGAGAAAGATAGAGAGAGAGAGAGATGAGAGGGGGACAAAGTCAGAGCTAGCGCCAGCGCCAGAGTCGGCCAACTTTCTCGCCGACTAAAATTGGCAGTAAAATTATGGCAAACAGCACGAGAAAGATGAGAAAAATTGTAACAGACGCAAATGACGATGGTAGATGTAGGAGGAGGTGAAGGTGGAGGGGGGAGAAGGAAGGAACAAGGACGGGGATACTAACGACCAACATTGGGAAACTTGACAGCCAGTTAAAGTTCAAGTTAGTTATTACATGGCCAAATTCTGGCAAATGCTGCGGAAATAAATGTTTTTTCAAGTTTTGCTAAAAAGAAATGGAAAGAAATGGCAAATAAGGCTATCGCTGCATACTCCTATTAGGGACTGTAACTTCTAACTTGAACAAGCTGATCATATTTTATTCTGTGTAGATATAAATTGTTGATTAAAGTTTTGTAAAGTTTTATAACTGAGTCAGACAACTGTAACACGTCTATGTTACAAACAGCATTCAAATTTGTTGGGATAATTTTTCAATTTGGCACCCAGAATCCTATAAGCGCCACGCATATCATGTTTTCTTCACATTTTTGACATACAGTTTTTAAAAATTACGTTTAATTTTGGTAATTAGCGTTAACTACTATTATAAAATATAATCCTAACTAATCGCAACCAGATCGTACAAATAGAAAGGTGGTAATGGCTGAATATTGTTTTTAAGCAATATGAGTGCCTAAAAGCATGCAATACAAATGTTTTATTCATTTTATGTGTCGTATTGTGTGTATTTTATATGTAATTGTAACTTAAACATTTCCAACTCGTAAGCTAATTAAAGTATCCGAGAAAAACAATCAGAATTCGCAATCCCACGCACTTAAAACTGTGCCAAAGATTTTTGAATACATATTTAAAGAAAATTCAAAAACGAGCAATTAAGTTGCACATATCAGGTGAATTGATTGCTTGTCAGTGCGTTTGTCAATCAAACAATACAGAGAACTTTATGAAGCTATTTTAGATAAAACTCTCTTTTAGCCAAATTCAATTTAAGCCATTTCGTCATTTGAGCTTGTATTGTAATTCATAAATAATTCGTTGATAGGCAGCTGTGTCGCTGTCATACTATATCAAAACCTGATATTAACAAGCTAAGCGACAAACAGCAAAATCAACCAAAGCCAAAACAGCAACAACAAAAGCAACAACTATCTACATTTATCCATGTTGTACACACTTCCTTTACAACATGAACGATGCAACTGAAATTGCAATTACAGAATGCATATGTGTCTGTGCATTAGGCCCATAATCGTTTCAAATGGCAAATTATGACAGCGAGTGGGGGCCAGCAGCAGCAACAACACCAACAACAATCACACCAGCAATAGAAATAACAACAACAAGAACAGCAACAAAAACAACAAAGGGGCAGGCAAATGAAATGAGCTTTTAATCAATTTCCGGTATTAAAGCGTAGACAATCATTCAACATTGTTGTTATTCATGTTGCTGTTGCTGTTCCTGTCGATGTTGCTGCTGCTGATGTTGCATTTAATTAACAAACAATTTATATTCATAAACCTCCATCGGTCACATGCAAATGCACATGGAAGTTACACAGAGAATAGAAAAATAAAAAGAGAAAAACTGATTGAAAGGGGGGAATTGAATGTTTTGATTGACTTGCGCAGTCATACCCTGGAAGTCTACACAGAAAAAAGTATTTCTAAAAATTTAAGTTTTAAAGGGGGATGTATAAAGGGATGTATTCAGAATATTATTGTTAAATTTACAGAATATGCGGATTAATTGCAACCGCTCAGCATTAAAATAGTCAACAAACTATAAAGTATTTGATTTCACTAAATCAATTTAAAAAAAAAATCATACTTTAACCAAGTTTGATAAAATTAAGAAAATCCGAAATAACCGACTTCTGACATTGTGCATTGAATTGATTTTGTCCCGGAGTCTCGAAGCTTTTTTTTTTGAGTTCAAAAAAAGAACTGTCTAATCGAATCATCATTATTTGTGAATATATAAGTTAATTTTCCATTGCATGCTGAGTTTTTAATATCATGTAACCATAAGAAGGGTATAAAAATTATAACATCTAATGTGAATGTAAGAAAAATATTGCAAATGCGTACAAGGCACTGTTGTTATGACTGTATGTGTGTGTGTGTGTAATTGTGTTGCGATTCAGTTGCAGAGGAAAATGGCAAGAAAAACACGAGCGCAGAATGTGCAACACGGGGGCTCAATGTGCAGGGGTGGGGAGGAGGAGAGGTGGGGTTGCCCCACGTCTTTGAATCTGTTGCAAAACGGACGCACAGCGGGCAGCCAACAAAGCAGCAGATTCTTGTTGTTGTTGCTGCTGCTGTTGCTGCCACTGTTTCTGTTGTTGCTGCTGTTGTTGTTGTTGCCGCTGCCACGTGTTGGCAACATATGCGGGCCACATCAACAACAGGCAACATGCGCTGCTTTTGACGGCCACAATTGGACACATGGATTTGGGCAAAAGGGAAAGGAGGCGGAGGTGAAACTGCGGTTAGGTTTGCCAAATACTCAAACCATGTCGAATGAATGGGATGGGCCAATGTTCGCCAAATTTCTAATGCCCCTGACACACAATTAACCCCGGCAAATAGCACGATGAGACCGAACCGAACGAGTCAGCTTAGCAAATCATTAATTAAACCTGGCGAAAATACACACACACACACACACACACACACACTAAGACAAATTGATGGAAAGAGTAAAAATTATAATAATGGACGCATGGGAAATAAGCGCAAAAGTTTTGCGAAGCAGCTAATTAACATGCAGGCTAAACTTGTTGTTGTCTCTCTGAGCCCTCTCTCAGCCGGGCTTTGGGCCCAAGCGCAAATTTCGGCCAGCCAATTTGAGCGTGAGCGTCGAGTGAAACCGAGTAAATACCACAAATACTTAGGCTCGTAAGCAGGCAGCCGACCAAGACCATAGACAACAAGACAACAAGACAACGAGAAACCCCAAAAGCAAGTTGCGCCAAAAAGGGCAAAGTAAATTAAGACTAAAGGTCAGCCAAGTAAATACAAGTATGCCTGCAACAACAACAACAGCAGCAACAACAGCTGCCAGGGATCTTATGACTAGGGACCATAACGATTTTGTTTATGTGCCTTTAATCCCATTGAATCTATATACTAAAGGCTTATTTTTAAATATTATACCCTTGACTTTTATTTGTCAGGCCGAAGCAAATTTATTTATTAATAACTAAATATAATAAATTACTTATGTGCAATTCTCTTTAACTAATATCCTTTAATTAGTATGAAACAAACAGAAGGCGGATACCACAGACTTTAAGGAAATAATATTGAAATGATACTCTGCTTCTAGGCAGATAAAAAATTCCATTATTAAATTCAAGTTTAAAGTACTTGAATTAAGCATGAATTTTGCTAGTATGTGTTCAGGATATTATTGATTTATTAACACAATATTCCGATAAAATGGCAACTATTCAGAATTTATATAGTCAAATAAGCATAGAGCATTTGACCCCACTGAAAAATATTTTTGGGGCACCGATAATCGAGTATTTTGTACGTAGTTTAAGAAAGTCCGGGATTACCGAACTTTTGACACCACGTTGGATTGATAATATCTCGAAATCCTCAATTTATTTTTGTGTGTGACCAATGGCTATGTCATCTGAGTTTGTTGACCAAATGTCTTTCTTCTTTTCTAAATTCCAAATATAAATTTCTGCAAATTATAATCGCACTATGAGCTAAGGTTTGAAAGTATAATTATATAAATGGTTCTATTTTTACACAAAATTGCCAACATTATCAAGCTCAATTTCCATTGTAAAATAAGGAAAATTGAGGTCAATCCTGCAGCTGCTGTTGCCCATAATTAAAAGCCCACCACAAAACTCATTATACGTCAGAGGCAATACGTAAGCAAGTATCGAGTTTTTTCGTTGTTGCTGTTGTTGTTGTATAATATAGACATTTTCTATGGTCTGGCCAAAACTGGGTAGAAGCCAGAAGAAGATACAACAACAACAGCAACAACAACGACTTCAGCAACAACTAAGCAAACTGGCAGCCATAAAGCGGCTGCAAAACCGCAAAAGTTGCCTTTAGTTTGTTATTTTATGTCTGCCATTGTCATTGTGGTTGTTGTTGTTGTTGTTACTGGCCAAAACGTGCAATTAAATGCTATGTAGAAGCAGCAGAAAGAGAAGATGCCCAAGCATAAGCTATGGCCAATAGCCTATGGCCAACTTATTGGCAGTTGCTTTGCCAAATGCAATGAATGAGCAGCAACAACAACAGCCACAAAGAGAAGGAAACTCTGCAAAGAAAATTACACAAAAAGCGTAAAAAATCAAAAAAAGGAAAAAAAAAAAATCACTGTACAATTACAGCTCACAATAAACAGCAATTCACAATGCACATTATTGATTGCCAACCGCAAAGATACGAAGCTGTTCGGATGCTCAGATACATTTTGGGCTCTTTGTCGAATGATCATCATGATTATGATGATGATGATCATGATGAGGGCCATCTCAGTGATCTGTTCTCATCTGTTGTGCAGTTCTTTCCGTTTCAGACGCTGCCATTGACATTGAAATGCACAATTTGCATTCTTTGCAATTAGTTTTTCGTTTTTGTTTGTCCCAAACGCTTCGCGAATATTTGCGCAAATTAGCGCAAATTATTTCAAATAATACGAAAATATTTCAACAATTTAATTGGGGTAAATAATAATGAAAATGAATGTGCGAAATTGTCGAAGCTATAAACTATCTTCAAGGATTATAAATACATATAATAGAGCCTAAGTGCGAAAGTCGAGAGTCGAATTGATAATTTTTCTAGCTAAATACATATGTATATATTTTTTGTAATTGTGCCTTGGAACGTTGATTGCAATTTCGAAATGAAAATTGCTAATTGCCAGACGATTAATTATAACTTTTGTGTGCGTTTGTGTGCTTAAAGTTCAAATGTGCGTTTGTCGGAAGTAATTTGCTCATTAAAGGCGTCTATTAATAGCCGACAATCGCCACGTCAACGTCAACGGCAGCGACATCGAAATCGACATCGACATCGACGTCAACGCTGTGGCATGTGAGGCAATGGTGGCATGGTGGCGTATACGTAATGGCCTGATATTTAGAGTCAACCAACGGACAACGGACTAACAACAACTGTTCAGGCTTATGCATGCATAAGCATACGCCTTTGCTTTATAATTCTCACCGCAAGTGGGTCATGCAAATGGGCAGTTGCCGATTGGCAACTGGGGGGAAGTGAGAAAGAGAAAGAGGAGTGCAGAGTGAAGAGAGAGGAAATCATGCCAAGATTGCGAAACGAGAGAGAAGCCTTGCTCTACTTCTGGTGCATGGGCAAATGTACTCGTAAATGGCAAAAACGCCTTCCGTTAATCTCGCTCAGCTGAAAGTGAAAGGCCAAATGAATTTCCATCTTCAAGGAAATTATTACAATTCTCTTTAAAGAGACAGTTTAAAGTTGAACTTCTCAAATCGTTTGTGATTTCTCTAATTCTCTAATAAATAGTTATTTCCTCAATTGCACGCAGTAAGTATAGAAAATATATTTATAATCGCCAACCGAGGCCACATTGAAAACGTTAATGGAATGATGTGAAATTGATTACCGGAGTCAGCTATCAATTTTGAACAGCTCATTGAACAATTCCAATTAATGAAATTGACTTTGAATATCGCAAATAATTTACGTACACAACACTTGTGCATGATTTGAATCAAATAAATGATTAGAAGGTAAAGAAACTTTAAATCGAAAGCAGAATTAAATCAAATTGAAACCGGTTCTCCTTTGGGAATAGTGACTAAGCGTGAGCACAAAAAAATGCAGAATAGAATTTGCGTAGGTCCCAAAGGGCCAACACATTAACATTAACATTAATCATGGCAACGTTTGCCATGCAATTAACCAAATGAAGCCTGCATTTAAGTGCTGACAATAACAAAAGCAAAGGCAACAGCAACAACAATCACACCAAAAGCAACGGCAACAGTCTTGGAGCTGAGAAACTTGACAAAATCATTAGGCTAATGTGGTCGATAAGTGACTGACTGGCCCGTGGGCAGAGGAAGCCATTGGCAGCGGAAATGGACAGACAGTGAACAGGGGACAGCGGACAGGGGAGACAGAAGATAGAAGAGAAGTGAAGGGTTTCTATGACTATGCATAATGCGCATTTAATACGCCTCGTGTTTGGCTCACTGGAAATTCAATTATAAAGAACTTCGGACGGGGGATCAACGCACCGCATTTCAATTGTTTAAACATCAAAAACCAATTACGAATTACAATTAAAATGCAATTTTGTTATTGAAAATGAAATGAAACAAATCACATCTATCAGCCCAAATTAAAAAAGGGTAAAAAAAACATAATGTATCTACACTGTGTACAAAAAAAGAGAGATAAAAATCCAAAATTACACTTTGATGTCGGAGGCCACAATTCAATCAGTCAACCGGAGGCCCCTCTGGTCGTGGCCTTTTATGAAAATATAATTGACAATGCACTTAAATGGCAGAAAAAGCCGACATGGCAAACCCCCTTCACCTCCCCCGACAATATTCACAGAAATGCCAATCTAGACAGACATAATTAAATCATAAATATTAAACAGACTTGTTTTCTTTACGCAACAGCAGAAATACTTTAAGCACAAGTCGCAAAAATGTAAATAGTACATTGCGCATACGCCGCATTGTGCATCCCAAAACCATAAAAACGAAATGAAAATACAATGCACAGCAAATAAATATTTCACAATAATTTGAACAAGCTCAGACGAAGTATTTATACTCTTTATTATATTAAACTTATATATTAAAACGTATAATTGAATATTTGAAATGATTTTAAAATTAATGCCAATTCAAATATCAAATGTTTCTATAATTTTAATTAATTGCTCAATGTGCTGAGCGTAATTTAAGTATACGCTTGTGCGTGCAAATAAATTTTCAGCAATATTTCGTGATCGCTTTTCCGGTCGTTTGCACTGCTGGCTGTTTGAAGTGTTAAGGAATCAGTTGCCCCAATCACGTGTTGCCAACATGATTTATTTCATCAATTTGTGTCGAAAGTGCTAAGCGAATTTCAAGCATGCCCATTGCATTATTATGATGTACACTATCATTTATTGTATATACATGTCAATCTATCAGTCAGTCGAACTGACCCGATTATTTGGCATTTTCTATTTGGAATTTCCAATTTCGCAAGGGGGAAATTACATTTAAATTGAATTGTAAACTGAATGTAAAGAAATAATATATGTTCGCATTATTGCCATAGAACTGTACGAATGTGGTTGGGTCTGTGAAAAAGAGAGAGAGAGAGAGAGAGAAAGAGAGAGAGAGAGAGAGAGAGAGGAAGAGAGTGAGAGAATGAAAGCAAAATAATAAGCCTCTCCTATTTTGATATCTAACTAAAATAACCTCGAGCTTAAATTAAATCAAGTTTCGGGCAGCTGATTACGACTCAAGGGAAAAATAATAACCAAAAGCTTAGCTGCTTCTTTAAAGAAAATTTTAAAATTATTCTTTGATAAAAAGCTCTATAAATTGTATATAAAGCTGTTAAACAAATAATCTACTATATAATACAATTTTATATTTTTCTTTAAATTTGAATATTGTTCAAGTTCAATGAACTTGTCAAACTTTTAGTTGCTCGCATAAATATCATTTTAATTTAAATTGTATTTGTTGTTTAACTTGCAATAAATGTAAATGTATTTATCAAACACATACATTCATACAATGTACACACAATATCTCTCTCAACAATAAAATAAAATTTTAATTTATTTAGCATATGGCAAAAATTCCACAAAGCTGACACAAACCAAATGAAATGCGCAAAAAAGCAGCCCGCATTTGAATTTTGAACATTTTTGCTATCTGGAATAAAGAATGAAACCCACATTTCTATTTAATCTCATTGTTCTGATGCGGGAATGGTAACTGCCAACTGGCAACTGGCAACGGGTAATGGAAATGGATATAAAAACCACAAAATGCTAACTAATTAAATTAATACGGAACAAATGCGAAGTACAAATACAAATACAAATAAGCTGGCTTTG
Source organism: Drosophila recens (assembly GCA_037043495.1). NCBI lineage: Eukaryota > Metazoa > Arthropoda > Insecta > Diptera > Drosophilidae > Drosophila > Drosophila recens. The sequence continues at coordinate 26,035 of JBAMBJ010003137.1, read as the reverse complement.
GGGAAACCCGAACCTGAACTCAAACTCAAAACCCAACGAAACCCAATATGGAAAGTGCGTAGAATGTATCGTAACAGTATATGCTATAAGTATGTATCTATATTCTCGAATATTTGATATTTGATTGCTGATGTGGTGAGTCAATTAAAATTGCCAAGCACATAATTATTTATATGCAATTAAAGTTGACACAAGTGCAAATTGTCAAATAACCATTTTTATTGCATTTTCCATCGTTTTAGTTTTTTGTTTAGATTTGCATTTTAGTTTTATTTTCTGTACTTTGTGTATGGTATTTTACCTAATATTTGCGCAGAGTGAGCGAATGTTTGTCCGATATGCAAATTATGCAAATGACAGCTAAGCATATATACAATACATGCGAGTTGTAGGGTTTGTATCTGTGAGATACCAGATACTAGATACGAGATACCAGATACGAGACGGCAACAAAAACTTTTATCGCATGTGCATTTCTTAACGCTCACGACACCGACGCCAACAAATGCAAATCTTGACAGTTTTCTTTAAATATTTTTATTTATTTTTGGCTGCAGTTTTTAGCTCAGGTCACAACAAAAGCAGCAACAAATGCAGCGACAAAGTTGGCTTGCAAAGTTTCTTGGCTTTATTTTGTCATTGTCTGCCTGACGTTATTGGGAAAGCACGTTTTGCTTCTTCTGCATATCCGTTCGCAGCAGCAGTTGCCGTTGCAGTTGCAACAAACTACCAGATACGCACACAAATGTATCTTGAGCACACACACACACATACTACAGATATAACTGGGTCTCTTTCGGAGCGCCGCTTAGTCATTACAAGAAGACAAGACAAGACTCTCGTAACAACTACGGCGACAACATTCACAAGCAACGAGCAACCAACAACATTGACAACGACAACAGCAACAACAGCATCAATAACAACAACAACAGTAACATCGACAACTACAACGACAACCGTTGTCCAAATACTTTGAAAGTACGCTATGTGTCTTCAGGCCGACCAAAATAGCACGTTTGACAAAGTCACAGCACAAATGCGAATACGATTGCGAATGCGAATGCATTTAAGCATTCCCAAGACTTCACTGGAGTATTTAATAGGTATTAAGTGCACCAAATACTTGCCGTCCTCACAAAGTATGAGCACTCAAAGAGTTTGTCTTCGCTTTGCCCATATTTGCTGTCATATTTTGACCCTTTAGACTCGATTAGAATTCCATTGGATTTGAATTCAACTAAGTGCATGCCTTTGACAAGGCAAGAGACTCGGAAATTGAATTATGTTTAAGCATTTTGGAGAGCTCATTGAATAAGTACTAGATAAAGTACTTTAATTTTTTTTCTATGATGACAATATTAGAATTTAAATATATTTTATATCTGATGTCTTTTGTATCCATTTAAGAGTAAAGTTTATTAGAGAAGATTTGATTTGATACTTCTGATTGATCTTCAAAGATATTTAAATTTACTTTTCTAAAAATATCTAAATATTTAATAAATGGGTAATACTTAAGACCCTATCTAAATGATAGATGTTTAATTTTCAGTGATAGATGTTAATTACTTAAGCCATTTTCCAAATACTTTTCTTAGCTTATATCATAATAAAGATAATAAATAATTTAAATGGATATCTACTTATATACATATACAAATATATGTATATATAAGCAACGCTTATAGGTCAATTTAATCTATTTTAAAGGCAATTACAGTTTCCGCCGTAACTCGAACTCATATTAATGTGAATTGCAACTATATTATTATTAGGCAATCATTTTTCATAGTGATGCGGGACTTTAAATTTACAGACTGTAGTTTTCATTGTTTCGTTTAATGGAGAGTGACTGCCAAGGGTTATACAATTCCAATATTATCGAGCAGCGTCTTATGCATAATTCATTTGGCCTGGCGTTTAATAAGAAAACCAATTAATTAAACGCTCAACAACAAGCGTCACGACTAAAAGCTTAGAAATTACTTAATAAATTACTTTCATTAAAGCCACAAAGGAAAAGTTGAGCCAGTCAGCAGCTACCAGCTACCACTTACCATTCCCACCAGCGGGTATACATATTTACCGCCACTCCCCCCTTCCTCGAGTGGGATGACACAAACGGGCGTTGATTTATATTAATCGACCAGCTTGCACAGCTCAAAGCATTATTTATTTCAGACATAAAAACAATGCGAATGAAGGCAAGAAATATATACGACGCCTCTTAACGATTATATAGAAGTATACACATACATACATACATATGTATGTTCATTGTACATACAAGTGTATATAAGTGAGATTGCCAAGTAATAAATTAAATGATTGTAATAATGGTAAAGGGGTTGATTTATGTATACATGTTGTGCGAATTTCTGAAGTTTATTTATTAATATACAATACACGGTACTTATAACAAATATGCGCTAATTACACCCTAAACAATAAATTAATTGCAAGGTGGAAATTGAATATTGTAAATTAAACTTCCCATTTGGATATTTGATATTATTGAACATGAGCAACAATTGTCTGGGCTTCCAGTTTCCTAAACACACTACTCATAAATATACTCGTAATTATGATTTTTTTTTTTACAAATTTTAAAGCACTTGTTTTTTTTGATATAAAGATACATATGACATTTCAACTAATTATAATAAAAAGTTATATTTAATTATTCATTAATAATTCATTTGGAGTGCATTTCTTTTTAGTTTCGTAATTAATAATTTGTAAACCAGAAATTGTTTAATTTTATTATTTTGATATCAGTTTTTGGATTCTTTTCTTTCTTATTTTGTAGTCTTTGAATCATGATATATTTTACATGGTTGCTTCTAAAAAAAATATTTTATACCCCGTCAGAGTTTATTTCTTAAAAATATTTCTCAAATCTTATAACTGAAATCGTTTTCTTGGACTTCAACTTTTTGTACTGAGTTTGTTTCCAGCCGAGGAAGCTTCTATTCAGGAGAGAGAGAGAAAGATAGAGAAAGGGAAAGAGATGGAATCTTTTTTATACAAATTGCGTAAACGACAGCGCAAACAGAACGGAACCAACATGCCACATGATTTATTTGCCAAAAAAGATTAATTCTGCTTAAGTAGCTGCGACAAGAGCACACTCTCAGTATATATACGAGTATCTGTGTGAGTGTGTCTGTGTGTGTGAGTGAGTGGGTCAAAACACAGCAGTCCAAAATCAGCTGTCCCATTTCCTAAGTCCCTGTCAGGCCGTGCGGCAGGCTAAGAAAACGCTGACTACAAATTGCAGTTGCCAGATTCGGCTAAGAAGAAATTGCCTCATGATTACGTTGACGTCCGTTAGCCAGTCTCGCTGTCTGTTTGTCCCCGATTGTCTGTCTGTCTGTTTGTCCGTCACGTCCAAGTCGACTGAATGTCTCAGTGGGTCTCTTAGGAAATAAAAGTTTCCACATTCTTTTTAGTTTTTCTTTCTTTCTTTGCGGCATAAGCACGTGCTCTTGTATAGCGAATGCTTGCCAAATTTTACGTTTGCCTTTGCCACCGCCATCTATCCGTCCGTCTGTCCGTCCGTTCGTCTCTGACCAACTATCTGTTCGTATCTATGTACTTATCTGCACAGTTTGCCTTTCGAAATTCACTTCATGTTAATTTTCTTTTCTTTGATTTTGCGTTTGGCTTGGCACTTGGCACTTTTAAATGTAATTCTTACGCTGCTCGAAATACTTTTGAAACGAGGTTAAGCTGCCACAATGTTGAACGCTGAATGTTGAATGCTGAATGGAACAACACCAAAATATCTGAATACCATTAGGCATGCTTACTGCATAGGAGTCTCAACTCTTTGTACAATTCTGTAGTTCAAGAGAACCTCTGTGTGGGAGGATTTAATTTAAGAAAAACTTTTATAAGTTATAAAATTCTTTACTTTTCGAGGAATACCAGCTATATCTGACAAATGTTAATTTCATCTAATCGAAGCCCTTAGAAATGCCCTCTGTCTTCTTTTTCCTCTCAAAATCGATGCATGCATACTTAACATGCATACATAACTATTATGTTGATAACTTTTAGATTTTCTTTCTACCTGTAAACTAAACACAATTTCCCTTTTTTTAAGTCTAAATACAACCTTATGTAAGTAGTTTATTAAAAGCGCATTCCCTTTAAAACTAAAGCACATGATTGATAAACAGTTAAAAAAACCAACGGCCCTCTTCAATACACGAAAAATAAACACAGGTAAGAAAGTTGATGTGTGCTCAACTTTTAAATACCCTGTGCTCCCTTCACATCTTTATAAGTTTACTGAATAACTATTATGTTTATTGTCCAATCGATTACAATCTTTTTGCATTCTTCGGATATTTTTCAGATACAATGTATTTAAGAAAACCAATTAAAGGTATTTTATATAGGTTTGAATCAATTTTCTTTGATTTCCAACTTTATTCGATTTATAGGATCTCAAATTCTCAATTTTCACTGATAGATAGATTAACCCAATGGTATGATACGATTTTGACAATTTTCAATGGGTACAGGGTATAAACGGAACATCAAGCACTTGTAACTGTGCTCACAAATGCAATGACTGGCCAAACTCGTACAATTTAAGACACGGCAGGCAGCACTGCAAGCCATACATAAATGTAATTACAGACACGGCACGCAGAAGAGCTCCTAATGATAATGACTTCACCTCAAATTGTACAGCCAACAAACAAAAATTAAAAATAAATGAAGAGAGCCCCAGCCTAAGGTTTCCAAAAATGAAACAGGAAAATAATGACGTACCGAAAAAAAAACTAAATCAGACAAACAACAAAATTAACAGAACTCAGAGCCAAAAAAAAATCATAAAAGGAAACAAAAAACCAATATAATGCGAGTTTAAGTGCATGAAATTACAAGCTGGCTGAGTTCGAGGTGGTTTTTAGCAGGGGTTTGATCGTAGTTCAGAACCCTGCACCCTTTTTACTTTGTGTCTGCGGCTACTGGCAACTAATTTCAGGCGATGCCAGAGCCGCATTAGTTGGTAAGGCGAATCCAGGAAGGGAGGGGCAAACAGGGCAGAAGCCAGAAGGGAAGTGACTGATAAAAAGGGGTCGTGTTATAGAAATTGTTGTTGTTGTTGTTGTTGGCTCTGTTGTTCAATTTAATGGGATACGAGTGCCAGGGCGAGTGCGAGTGCGAGTATTGTAAATAATTGCGGAAGTTCGTTTGAGGCATTTCTCTGACAATTTCAAATGCAGCCAAATGCAAACGCTACACAGAAAAAAAATCATGGATTTTGCTAGTATTTGTTTTTTAAGTATGAATTTAGGAAATTATTATTTAACTAACAGAATATGCGCATAAAATGACTATAACTCAGCAATAAAATAATTTAAAGAAAATCGAAAAGATTTGATTTTACTGAACAAATTCAAAATTTAAAATATTTACTGGGAAGAAATTTAATTTAGAAAAATCGGTAGGACCGGATTTAGATTTATTTTATTCCGGAAACCCGTAATTTTTTCAGTGTATCTGTGTGTGTGGTGTGTATGTGTTTGTTTGCCAGTTTTTCGAATGGTTTTTCGTGGTTCCATTCGCCGTTCGCTTATCTTCAACATAATTGTTGATTTAGTGTGTGCTCAACATTTATTTGTGTGAGGCTCGAATCGAGTCTAGAGTCTAGACTCTAGAGTACGGGTTGCAGGCAATGCCCTGCTCAGCTCCGAATGTGGGATACACTCATTCCCTCATAAGGGGTGGAGAGGGGGTTTTATTTGCTCATTGCTCGCGTTGGTTCATTGTTCGCTCATTGATACCGTTCGACGTAGCCGGCGCGTGACAAATGACTTTGACGTTGCATTTCGTACTATGTGTGGCATGTGTCAATGGGCGGACTTGTCGGACTTGCCACATTCACATTCACATCCACGTCGCTGTCGTTGTTGTTGTCTTGTTGTTGTTGTTCGCGTTCGTGTCCGCGTCCTACGCCATCAATGCCATCAATCGAAGTAACGAACCAACGAATCAACAAATTCAATTGCTGCTGTTTACTCATATGTACATATAAAATGTATCTACATATTTAAATACATCGCACTATAAGTTTGTATCTCCAATTTGTTTATTGTGTCTCTGTATGTGTGCGATGGCCCAGCACTTCGTCCATAATTGACAGTTGTGTTGGCATTTCATTTATTTTTTTTTCTCTCTTTCCCTCTAGACACAATAAACCCACACCACACACATGAAACTGCTGTAGTGCACTGAACCGGGGTCTAAATTTGGGCACAGCTTTTTACTTTTCTGCTTTTCTGCTGGGTTCAATGTAACCCCACGGGGCTTCCAACTAATGTAGGCGCATGCACATGTCAACCTGGGAGACATACAACCAAGACTTGGAGGAAAACATTGAATAAAAGATACTACGGATTGATAACTGAGGGTACTCGAAAAGAAATAAATGTTGTGTCAATCACGACATATCAAGTCAGCAGGGGTTAGGGCCTAACTTAATATTCAATAAATAGATTCGTTATGATTATTGTTTGGAAAAAAAATGCTGCTTATTGCGCAGAAAAAGCTATTACTGCATATTAATCTTTTGCTTAAACTAAAGCTTCATTTAAATAAATATATAAAATATATATTTGGAATTCTCTCAATTGCCTTGTTAGTGGTATGGCCCACTTAACATTTGAGTGCTGAATGCATTCGAATTCTAATGTCAATGCCAGACGAATCTTCGGCTACCAAATCCCACTCGGGGGTCACACAAAACGTCAATTTGGCACTACTGTCATTTCGTCCCACCACTTTCAATGACACAACTAACTAAACTAAAGTGTCTGCATACTGGAATACACAAGTGTAGATACAAACAGTGGCTGACAGACTTTTACGTGCAGCTTAAAAAAAATCAAAGTTGTGTAGAAATGTGTGATGAAAATTAAAAATAATTAAGTGAAAATTAATAGAAAAAACCTTAAGAAATTTCATAATTATTACGGCATCCCTATTTCAATTTAAAATTTTATATTCATAATATTTCCACCATTTGTACAAAATATAGTACAAAATATGAACATTTAAATTGTTAATTACTAAAAGTCGTAAGACTTTTATGTGTCACTGTTTATGCGAATATGTTAGCACTATATTGCATACAAAATGTTTAGTTGTATGGTCAGAACGAAATCGGTTCAAGAGACCCGCCAGAAACTGTCATGTGCTGTTTTTGACACTTGTGCGTACTGCGAACCTCAATTCTTGAATAGTATAGTACGATACAATGGGAATACATATATGTGTGCGAGTATTTTATGCCGCACTAAACTCGTATATTTCTTTGTTTCTAATTTCAATGTTTTCGCTTTTGTTGGTTTCGTGTCCCTGACAATCTGTCGCCCCGGTCGGTCGAACTGTCGCTTTGTCGGTCGATTTCTTTCATTCCTTTTTATTTTCAATACACAGTTCCCAGTTCTGTTCTCGATTGCCACTGACTGCCTGTCTCGTTATTTCGGTTGACAATCAAATTCTAACGAAATTGGATTCTCTTGTTCTGGGCGCACTCGTCTCAGCGTTTCCGTCCGTTTCCATGGCACATCACATCATTTAAAATTTGGTCGAGAAAAAACAAACACACACACACACAGGCGGAGGCAGAATTATAATAAAAGAGACGAAGCGAAAATCAAGCGAAATTGGCTGCAATTGCAATATTTTTGTTGGCAACATTGGCCCAACATGTGTTGCCAACTACTTTGCTGGCGGTTTTAATGCGAGAATGATTTCATAAATTTCTCTTTTTTACTTTATGTCCAAAATGTGCCCAGGAAGGGGTTCTACTTCATTCCCTCTCATTCAGTCTATTGGTGATGTTGTTTTTTAAAACTTTAGCTACCGTTATGTGCTCGGCGGGGTAAAAAATAACATTAGGAAGGGAGAAGGAAAGGGGTAGAGAGTTCGAGCACCCATTTCCATTCTCATTTTCCTTCTGTTATCACAGCTGTCAGGCATTTCGACACTTGAAATTGAGCGTGTGTGATGTTTTCATTTATTCCAAAGGGTCGCAGCTCGGAGAAAATTGAGAGAGTAGGTGGTTAAAAGACAGACAAAATATGATAGCACATGCTCTTGGGGTAAGGGTTTAAATTATAAAAAAAGAATATTAAAAAAATTTGGCACAACAGAAACAAGAATGTAATTGGCCAAACACCGAGACAAATGGGTCAGCAATCGGGGCAGCGGGTAACAAGGGAAACAGCAGCTGTTGAGTGAGTTTCTGTGGAGTTTATTGAGTTTGTTGATAAGACTGGATATTGGCACAAAGGCACAACTGATTGCAGTCTTGCGTGTTGTGTTTGCTTTCGGGCTCTTTTTCTCCATTTCCCGTTAAGGCGAGGGTGAGTCTTATTAATTATGACGGGACTTGCGTTGATAATGATAATCGAGCCTGGCTGAGTCGCGACGCAAGAACATTAAGCAGCAGGAGGGCTAGAAACCCCCGCAAGACCGAGTTGAAGATGCACAGGATTAGATAAGCATGGAACCCCGCTTGGCCACGAGTTTGGTCTCGACGATAATTGCACTTGATTGAGTGCATTGAGATCGGGGCGGCATTCGACTGAAATAATTTAAGAGCGAATCCTGCAAGTGAAATACGATTAAGTAAAGGACAGTTAAGTTGAGCTCTGAAATCTCAAAGTACATCTCGAATTACTTCCAGTTGGTTTGTTTATGAAATACGATAATGGAAATTGCAATTTAGTAGAGGAACTTTTAAGATTTGGTTTCAAAATCTCCATTTATCTCTAAAGGTAATTTCAGTTGCATTAATTTTAACGTAAGAAACAAAGAGGATGAGCTTTAAAAATATCCTTATACCTTTAGAAAAAAATTCACTTGATTTGTTAATAAAAAACGATTATTACCTTATATTGAAGTTATGAAAAATGCAATTTTAATATTCAAAATCACAAAGAATCTTTCAAAATACAATATCATTCGGGTCTATAAATAAATTTACAATATTTTTTTTAAATATAAAAGTAACTCTAGAAATATTTATAGACAGTTTCTAAATGAAATAAAATTATGATTTTTTAGTAAAAACATTTGAGATTAGGTAAAAAAATAAATATTTAAGATTCCCTTGAGATAATCCTCGTTTGCTTGGAAATTAAATACGATTATAAAATTAAAGTTAGAAACTTTTAAGTTTAGTATTTGAAATCTCAAAGTATCTTTAGAAATAACTTCCGTTCGTTTGCCTTCGTTCATTTTTAGATTCAATCTATCAATTATTACATAATCTCTGGCATCAAATTGAAGTCAAACGTTGGAGGCAATTCGAATTCAAATTTTCGACCCCGATCCCCAATGTTGACTTGCCGCACACACACATGTATACATATGTGTATATAGAGCTTGGGGGGCGTAACGCGCACACAAACTCAATATTTACAGTTAAAGCATGGTATCCACCACCGCGGAAAATAAAAATTTCTGTCAAACTTCATATAAAAAAACTGAGGCAGAAACTTTTCGTTTTCGATTTCGTTGCTTGAGTATCCAGCAACTTAAACGAAATCCACAAATAAATATCGATTAATGGACTATCGACAGCTTGTGTGGACTGAGAGAACAGCTGATACACAGCCTAGGAATATATTGTCGACAATTATTTCGCGAGTCTCGATTAAAAAAAATGGAAGAAAAAACTATGCGCAAAACCAAAAAGAGAGATGAAACTGTTTTTGCAACAATATATGCCGCCACCAACACAATCACTTCATTGTCGGGGTTCATTTTATTAATTTTTTTAAATTAGTTGAACTTTTAAAATTGGCGCTGTTACAAAACACAGCTGATTCGACAGAGTGACCATGCACGTTTTAGGTACATCGTCACACGTTTTACGTATTTGGGCACACTGTTTTGTTTATGTTCCACGCACACGAAATAAATGGCAAATTCCTAACATAAAAATTTCGCAGTGCTGGAGACAGGCCTTAAAACGCAGATTGCATGCCCACAAGGCCAACGATCCAACAATGCTCAATACTTAATTCCAGCTCCAGTTCCAGCTCGAATCCCAGTCCCTGTCCCAGTCGCATTGCCAGTCAGAGACCTCAAACATGTAAATATCATAAAGTTGTGTACAAATAAATCAAATCATGGTGCACAGCACAGCAGAGCGCAAAGAACAAACAGCCCGCATGCATCAACTGACAAATACACATGTTTCAATATGTTTTAAACTAGCGCGGCATAACCACGTCCCCAACCCTCTGCTCTCCACCCCGCCCCGCCCACAGAGCCCCCTGCTGTTGCTATCGGGCAACCCAAAGTTCAATAAACAAGAGCCGAAAACAACCAGCAAGCAATAACAACAGCAACAACAACAGCTTGAAATCACATAAAATATTTCACAAAAGGTACAAAGAATTTTCGGAACGAGCTGCGACTGCAATCACAATTCACACCTTGAGATACAGATACGCTTTCGTAGGAACAACTACAGCTGTAGATACATTTATATGTTTGTAGTGAGAAGATACTCACTGGCACTCATAGCTGCAATTAGCGTCGTCTTTTCGGCCTTTGATGTGGCACTTGTGACAACAACAAAGTGCAAGAAACGAAATCGAAAAACGAAAAACAAACGAAAATGTTGTATGAAGTGCGTCGAAATCAAATTGAAAATCAATTGAATAAAGTTGAAAGCAAATGCTGGAAAGAAAAGTCAATAATCATATTTAATAAAACCAACACTTCGGCGTTTTTTATGTTTTTTGTTGGAAAATAGGCAGTAAATTTAATCAGAAATAAAACCAAAGCAAACTGTAAAAAAAGAATTAAATTAAATGAAATGTTGCAAGTGCCGTCCGACGACCAACAGGAAATACGCGCCATGAAACCGATCAGAGTGTGTGTTATATAGTGAGGGAGGAGGAAGGGGATGGGGCAAGGGAGGAGGCAAGCGGGATCCCCTAAGGCGCAGCGCAATAAAATAATAAAACATAAAAAGAGATAAAACGACAAGTAACGAATAAATAAATAACGAGCATTTTATACACTTCTTCGATATTAAAATACATTTTTTTGATCGGCATTCGTCTTTAAAAATTAACAGAAAGTATTAAAAATAACAGAAAAATATTAATAATAATAAATGATCATTGCAATTGTGATTACATCAAAATATATATGTTTTATACATACTCAAAACATTTTGAATATTAGTTTCTAATGACAATATCTTATGAATATTTTGTACTTATAGCATTTGGGAGAAATTGATATGAAACTAAATACAACTACATATTACTTTTTTATTTTTTTTCTGCCCTAACAAATATTATGTATTTTGATAATAGTTTTTAAGCGAGTAACAAGCTTAAAGCTAATTTTGGAAGCTCACTTCGCAATTTCATTATTTGGGAATTTAAACGACATTTTCACAAAATTGTAAAAAATGCAATTGGGATTTGGAATCGATTGAATACTCTGCAGCATTGTTAATATGCAGAGTATCAGCTTGAAGCATGAAACATGCAACATGAAGCATGGAGCATTGGCTGGTTGCCTGCTGAAGTCAAACAACAGCTGCCAGTCTCGATGTCGACGTCGACGGTGACGGTGACGGTGACTGTGACGGCGACGTCGCTGCCAGCGTCTGGGCAACATCAAAAGCCCGTTCAAGTGGCGGCTGCCACTTTTCAAAAGTGCGAAATTAAAACAAAATGTTGCAAGATGCTGCAGGCTCTGACTTGGCCAACGCCTTCCCATTTCAATTCCCCGTCTCCCATCTTCCATCTCCCATCTCACGGTCTCTTGATCTACCAACTGTGCTGCTTCGTCTTGGCTGTTTGATTTCATTTGGCTGATAAGCCACGCGGCAGACGTTGAAGACCAGGTTCAAAGCGAGGCAGCGGGAAGGCGACTCTTTCTTATCCACATCATGCGTAAAACGGCGTCAAAATGCAAATGTTGTACAGGAAACTGCCAGGCAGTTCCCCCGCTCCCCGCTCCACATACACAGCTCTCCACCTCTTCACCCCTGCAACCCTCCATTCCATACATTGATTCATCCTTCTGGCCAGAGCGTAAATAAACATTTTACTTTTAATTTATGTGGCCTCTTCTGTTGTTGTTGTGGTTTTAGTTTATGTTGTTGTTGTAGTTGTTGTAGGTGAGCGTAAAAATGATTTTGTTGCACATTCGCTGGGGGCACATGGCACAATTTATTGTCATGCAGTCAAATAAGTTGCCCGAACATAAATATTCGCTATGAAAGTGCTCTAAAAATATTATATAGCCAGGAGAAGGGCTTGATATATGTATTATTGTATGTACGTATTATAATCAACAATGTGCATCAAAGTATCAAACAAGTTGAGCGAATTATGATTACATACGCTTTCACATATTCAATTAGCTACTAGCGATTTACAACCAACAAATTACAAAGTTGCAAATCAAACAGTTAAGTTTTTAAATAATAATAATAATAATAATTTGAATGTATTCTCTACAATTTGTATAGATTATAGATGAAAATCTCATTTCACTAGCATAAAAAATTATATTTTTGGACAGTACAATATTATTTATGTAATATTGAAAAATGTAGAGCCAAAGAAACATTTTTTAATTATAATTGAAAATAGAAAGTAATTAAAATGTTTCTGTTGGCATTTAGTCATTTTAAAGATATCTTATTTTAATTTCTGTTTATTTTTTATATTTTAAGAACATTTACATTTTTAAAATTTCGTATTTTTAATTAATAATGAAAATATTTAAAAATTAAAAAAAATGTAAAAAAAAATAAAAAAAATAATGGTAAAAATATATCTTAAAAATTTAAAAAAATATATAATATATTACATACAAATTTGGAGAATTGTTAAAGAGAATTCCTTTAACCAATACAAACCAAATAGCAATTAAGTATACGCCGTGAAAATACTTTTTTCACTTGCTTTGATTGCTTAAAAAGATTCATCGTGGCACATTTGTTGTGCATTTACAGTGCAAATTTCCCCACAAGTGGAAATTTGTATGGTTTTATTGTCAACTTTTCTGTATCAAGTGTCAAGTTCAATTGCCACACTTTGATTTGCCGCAGTGCCCACAGATTCTGTTGAAGGGCATCCGCGATGGCAACGAACGAGAAGCGGAGAAGGGAAAGGGGAACGGGACACTTGGCCAGACCCTTGGAAGCCTTTTCATGTGGTCTTTGAGCCACTTGAAGAGATTCGAGCTCGCAGCTCTAATGAAATCCGCAGCCAATTGCAAATAAATGTCACACATCAGGGCACTTGCACAGCTGACACATTCGAGACACGCTGGAACATAAACGAAGGAACGAACTACAACAGTTGCTTGGGTGGAGGGAGGGTGGAAGGGAGGGAGAGGGAAGGGCGTGTCACGGGGCGGGTCGTTGCTCCATCTAGTAACAGATGTCAAGAGTATTACGGCATCATGTCGTGTAGTGCACGCTACCGAATTGCCGAAATACTCGTACCGAAAAGACGACACACACATTTTAATTGCACAGAATGTTTCTATCCGACAAATGTCGAAATAATGTATCTAGTCCCCAAAACCCGAAACCCAAACAACATTTGAGCAGTCGAAAAAAAAGAACACGAAAGATTTATCATATTCACTCGACTGTCATAAAAAGCAATTAGGTTAGAGCGAAAGATACTTACGAGTACAAGCGGCAGTCAGTTCCTGAAATCAAATGTACAATGCAATAAAAAACAAGTGAACTTAAAAGGTGATAGACTTGCGGATGCCCTGCAATTAGATTAGGTAAAGTCTAACAGTACCTAGTTTTGAGCTGAAGGGATTATTAAATATGAATTATAACAATTCTTAAAAATTGCCAAAATACTTTACAATTTGGCTTTTTTAATTGAAAATCCTATAATCATATAATATATTTTCTATAAGTATAAATTACTGTATATACATTTGTACAAATAACTTTCATTATGTATTTAAATTTTTGTTGCTAATTTGTCAAATTAAAATTCTATGGTTATATATTCTAAAAGTTATACATACTTTTATCATTTCACACAGGCTATAAAAAAACTCAAATCAGGCCTACAACAAAAACAAAAAAGGGAAGACACTAAAGAAGCAGAAAGCAAATGAACGATGTGTGATTTGAAGTTCTGGCTTTTTCTTCGACCGCTTAATGAGCCGCAGATACAGGGAAAATGGGAGTGGAAACGAAACTGGAGTTAAAGTTGATGTTGTTGTTTTGACTTGGGGTTGGGAGTTGCCAGTTGCAAGTTGCCAGTTGCAAGTTGTTAGTTGAAGAAGCAGTTGGTTAAAGCTATTAAAGAGGCACGTATGGCACGTCAGGGTTGTTGTTGTTGCTGTTGTTGTTGGTGTTGCTGTGACTATTGTTGTTGCTGTTGCAATTAGTATGCCCGCACACACGCCAGTCAGACGGACGGACGGACGGAGAGACAGAGGGACAGACGGATAAACGAGCAGGTTCACTTTGAAGGGCACACACAACAATAGGGCATGCCGTTACCGAGTTTTGGGTCTCTCCTCCTCCTCCTCCTTCTGCTCTTACTCCTCCTCTTCCTCCCTTTTCATCTGTTCCTTTCTATCCACAATCCATGCCGCGCTTGTAATTTCAGTTGGTGTGAAAAAGTATGCCTCATGGCAAATTGCAGGCTGCCTCTTTTCATTGTTGTTGTTGTTGTTGTTGCTGTTGCTTCTGTTATTGTTGTTGTTGCTGTTAGTCCGCAGTCTGTTGCATATTTTCACAAGTAATTAACATGTACACGTTGTCGCTGTCTCGTTCAGTTTGCCGTCCTTGTTCTGGCCTAGGACTACGTCTACACGTATGTATTTAAATGTGCAAAGGAAGGTGTATGTATATGTGTGTGTGTGTGTTGTGCCTGTAACTGAAAAACTGCTGAGCAACTGTCCAAACAGGCCGCGTTCTCATTCTTGTTTATCGGAGCCATGCCGTGTCAGGCAAAATGTTTCCTTAACATTAATTTGCATTATATTTACATTTTAATTTTAAATGAGCTGGAAATGTTGCGACGTCCACTTGACTACACAAGCAAACGAGGAGAGAGAGAGAGGGAAGGGTAAGAGGATTGTCGGCAGGTGGTTCAGTGATGAGTTGTGTAATTATAACTATGACTAATTTCACGAAAGTAATTATAACCCTGACAAGCTACACCTACATTTGATTCAATTTTAAGATACATCTATCTATCTTAAAATCTATCTCTCTATAT
This sequence comes from Drosophila recens, assembly GCA_037043495.1. NCBI lineage: Eukaryota > Metazoa > Arthropoda > Insecta > Diptera > Drosophilidae > Drosophila > Drosophila recens. The sequence goes on along the minus strand of JBAMBJ010003137.1, from coordinate 10,757 downwards.
ATTTCTTATCTTTCTTTCTATTTGTCTAAAATGTTTAAGACTTTCTCATTCTGATGCTCTTGCAATTTGTTCAATCTTAAGATACATCTTGCTATCTATTCATTTTAAGATATATTTATCCATCTATGCTGAAAAGAGTGATCCATCCGATTGGACCACTTACAGAGTACTCGCGTTCAACATTTGAATAAAATGTTCTATAAAAATAAAATTTCAGAGATGGTTCTTTCGGCCCATAATATAGATTCCAGCATCCAATTCAATTTTACGTTTTATTTGTACTTTTAAAAAAACTTAATGAATCACCCTATATGTATTTAACAATCTATTCATCTATTTATCCATCTATTCTATCCATTCTATCTAGGATATATCTATCTATAGTTCAGGTGGCTAACATCATTTGTAAGCTTAACTCATTTTGCAAAATAAAGTATAAATTATAATCTATCGATTGAATCTTAAGCTGCAATTACAGATGCTTCAATCTCAAGATACATCTAAAAATATAGCTCAGTTAAGATACATTGTTTAATCAACTTGTTGACCAACATGATGTATAAATTTCTCTTTTCAGTATATTTGCTAATTTCTTCGCACTTAAACAACGCAAATGTTTCGTAATCTTGTGAATTTGACAAGCAAATACAAGGTGCTGCGGGGCATGTTGTCTTATGGAACTCTCTGGCCCTGTGGCTGCCTCATTGAACAGACGTTGATCGAGAAACGGACATTCCGCACCTACGACTGGAACAAGTGTCTGCGGTATGGCAACAAACTTGGCTAAAGACGAAAGATAATTGGCATCGGTATCGTTGCGTTTCTTTTGATTCAGATTCAGTTTGTTTGGCTTCTTCTTTATGGGACCGACAATATATGTGTGGATAAGACTCGCTGGCGTCATGTGGCCCCGCACGGATATCAAGTCATCGCTCTGCAAGGCGATCACCGAACAGACCGCATACGATCCGATGGCCATCAGTTCCTTTCTCTTCTTCATGACCCTCTTGGAGGGCAACTCGTATGACCAGGCCAAGCAGGAGGTACTGTCGTTAACTGATAACTCATCTTGTCGTTATTATGACCATCATTATTGTTATTGTTATAATTATAATTATTAGTGTTCAAGTCATTAAGTCATTCAGATCCATCCGTCTTGGCATTTTAACGTTAACGTGAACGTTATTGTTATTACCAAAGCTCTTAAGCGCATCTGGAAATTGTGTTTCTTGGCCAACGCTCAATTTGTTATCGTTATCAGGCTTTTAAGATTTTTTTTGTTTTTTTTTTATTTTAAATTGAGTTTTGAATTTGACATTCTGCTCACATTTGGCTCACGGTTTACTTATTGTAGATATTCGTAGGTTTTTCAGAGCACACATTTTCTCACGACAGTTGTATCTGTATCTGTATTTCGGCCTCTGTATCTGTGTCTGTATCTGTATCTGTTTGCTGTGTAAGCGTGCATAAATATCAGCTGTCTGTCCATTAAGACTCGGGTCTCTGTGCCGAGTTGTCAGCATTGATTTGTTGGCTTGGCTTGGCTTGGCTTGGCTGGAGTAGTCAACTCCGTACCATTCCGAACTCCAGCTTACTTCTTCTATATCATTAGAAACCATTTATCTTGATAAATGTAAATGTTTTACCATATATTTATGTCAAGTCGCCTGTTGTCTCATTTGGCTCGCATGCGTTTTTCAAGATCTATGACTCGGTTTGTCTCGGTTTCAACTTCAGCTTCAGTCGGTCGGGTGATTGGCAAACTTTGTGAAGTCGAGTCGAGTCGAGTGAACTGAACTAATGAAGATGTTGTAAATCAGCTCCAGATACTCGTACAACTCCATTACAGTTGCTACCAAGTTGCTGTTTACGAGCTGAACAAATTTAAACTAATATTGACTATTTTAGTAATTAAACAAAAAATAATTGCATTTATGGACATTTCCGTTGACTTTCGAAAAACACTTGACTTAGTCATCAAATTAATTGCAGCAAGCGTATGAGTTCAGTTGTTGGAATTTCCCATAAAACACACACACACACACGCACACTCTGTACTTAATTAGTAGCTCCAACACCAACACCAACACCAATTGCCATTTGGCCCACAATGTTGACTTTTGACTGGGCTCAAAAATACTAACATACATGACGAAATGCCAAAGTGAAAATTTTCCATTTCGAAAAGTCTTTTTAATGAACACTAGCAAATTGTCACGCCCCTTTGGCAGAAAACCACAAAATTCTCGTAAATAAAATTTGTGAAAGATTTCGGACTCGAGAGTACTTAATTACAATAGTCCACTCTGGCATTTTTCATAAAGAGTTTTATGTCTCCTTTTACTATCTCACTTACTCACTCATGCTCTCTCTCTCTCTCTCTTATTCGCTAGGTTGCCGATAAATTTCTGGATGCGTATAAGGTCGGCGTTATTTATTGGCCCTGTGTGCAGACGGTGAACTTTGCCTTCGTGCCGGCTCGGAATCAAGTTGTCTTCACCTCGTTCTTTAGCATGTGCTGGACAACGTTTCTGGCCTATGTGAAATTCATTCAATTGCATCCACATGTCGATATCGATCATCATGCGGTGGACATACACTTTTTAGAACCATAAATACAAATTTAAACTATATCTATTCTAATTAAATCTAATCTATATAGAATTGTTTTACTGTCCAGGTGATTAGTTTAATTTCGTTTTCAATGACTTGTATGTATGGTATGTAACATGCCCCCAATCCACACCCTAAATACGAGTATTACACACACTCAACCCATTCCAACTTGACTCGACTCTTAATGACATGTCATTTTAGTTTCTTGTTGTAGGCAATAAAAAACTACATAGTACATACGAATGTATGTACTTAAATACATATGTACATGCAATAGTCGCATGTACTTGTACATTGTTGTATATGAAGCAGCCATTAATTGTTGCTGATAAATGAGTTGTGATAAGTTTTTTAGTTGGAGTCGTATGCAGTAATAATACACAGCACAGATATAATTTGTACCCTTACCCTTGCCCCTGTCCCTGCCCCATGTGGCATAAAATTATACTGTTTGCACTGAGCCCAAAAAACAAAGACCAGAAAACCGACACTGACAATGACGATGAATATGACGATGACATGGGTCACATTGCTCTGACTCTGTTTCTTGCTCTAGCTTTATTTCATCGTTTCATATTAAAGTCACTAATTAACGGAGTGTTCCTCTCACACAACATACTTGTACACACACATTCATGCACGCAAAGTATCTATCAGAAATATGTATCTGACGTGCTTTATGGGCTCGTGGGAGACCATGGAATGGGTGGAGTTCGCATATGGGACTGAGAAGGCATTGAGCATTGCATGGGGCTTAGCTTTTAATGCTTGTGCCAAGTATTATACTATCCAATATGCTGACGCTGCAACGGTGTTTTAATTAGAACGCTTGACAATAAAGATTTTAAGTGATCCACTACGAGATACTCTATAAGCACCTCTGAGATACTTCAGTTGTACACTACAGAAAGAATTTGGTTTAGAATCTTATCAATTTCTTATATTTTATGATCGTCGTAAATCAGTTTAGAGAAATATGTGAAATTCACAGATCTTCTGGTGACACTTATTTTATCAAACAATTTTAAGTATGATATCCTTGGAAAGAAGATTAGTAAGTGAATTTAGTAAGTTAATCTTATCGCAATGAAATGTTAATAATAAAGTGTGAATACAAATGTATTCTTTATACTTTAATTTCTACACAGCGTTTGTAAATCTATTTATCATATTGTTCAAAAAAGCCATTAAAATGTAAATTGCAGGTAAGGATTTTTTATCAAATTTCGGAGGAGTCACTTTAATCTTAAAATAAATAAATTGTTTAAGTCTCTAAAATGAGCAATAATTCGTATATCGGATGAAAATTAACTCCAACAGCACAACGTTCTGATACCGTTTCTTCAATCACTGCATTCTAATTTTAATAAAAGGCATTCGATAAAATGCGTTTACGATTCGGCTTAAGCTCTTCTCCATGGTTGCTGTAGTTAAAAAAATTCTTAGAGGCAAGTCCGTAAGCCGGGCATAAAATTATAGTTGACCTGCTTAAGTTTATATATAATCACGTATGTCTCAAGTGTATCTATGTATGTATGCATATTAAAATTAATATGCATTTCCATTGGTATTTGTATTTTTTGGACGCATTAAAATACAAATAAAAACCAAATCCGAATTGAAAGTATCTGTGAGTGTTTACGGCGATGAGGCAGAGATACGAGGGCGGAGCGGGGCTTAAGAATGGGAATGGGGATGGAGCTGGGGGGATTTGAGTGCTCGACATGCGGCGTCTGCGTGCTGAATGCGAGCTGAATGCATAAATAATGCCGATTTAGATTATTCTGAATAAAACGGAGAAAAAAGTGCTGCGAAACCGCAATGTTGGCTAACGATGACGATGACGACGATGACGCCGCCGATAATCAGCCATAGGCCGTATAAATTAATATGGAAATTTATGCAGGGAGACTCCCAGAGAGAGAGAGGAGGGGAGAGAGGGTGAAATAGAAGGCAGAGGTTGTTGGGAAAAACGAAACCGCAAATTCGAAAACAAACGCATGAGGTGGACTCTGTTATCAGCGGCTATGGAAAACGTGGCGTACTTCCTGGTCTCACTTTTTCTCACTCCCTCTCTCGCTCTTTCTCTTTCGCTCTCTTTGTTTCTGTCTCTTTCACGCTCTTGGGCCCGCATATCGTCAAGCTGTGAAAAACAATTCGAACAGAAAGTTTCATTAAATTTGCACAGCCCTCACACACCCCGAGTCTCTGTTCCTCTCTCCGCTCTCCCCTCTTTCGTCTCTCGTCTCCCCTCTCTCTCTCTCTATCGCTCTCATTGAACTTATTCACCGCCGCCTGGCAAGGCAATTTCCTATCCACATAGCGCCCATTTCTCAGTGTCGTTGCAGCCGTTTCTGCTGCTGTTGTTTCTGTTTTATAGCGCATTAATTTCGAAAGTAGCCCTACGTGTGCCAAAAATCATTAGCAACGGAATTACGCTCAATGAAATGCAGTCGACGTCGACTCAACAATAACAACAACAACAACGACAACAAGTAACAAACAAAAAAAAAGGGGGCAGATGATAATAAAGCGTGGCCAGGCCGTTGTCGAGGCCGTGCCCAGGGCCGTGGTTGGACCAGGAACGGGGACGGGAATGGGACAGGAGTTCGGAGACAGAGTACCGGCAATCAAGGCTGGGACGAATGCCTGACGCCCGGCCAACAGACGTCGCCTTCGTCGTCGTCGTTACTGAAGCTGCTTATAAATTCACCCTAACGACAACTTAAATGCCCAATACGGAAAGCAGGGTTCCAGTTTTGACTTTTACCTGGGTGGGGGAAGGTAAATACGAACAGAAAATTAAATACTCTTACAGTTATTCATTAAAAGAAAAAGTACAACAATGGGGATATAACGAAAATTAATTTATATACAATATTTGTAAGCTTATGCAAGAACATTTTGCCTTTAGTAGTAGTAGTAGTAATCTTTAGGTGACAAAATTTTAAAATAAATATTTAAGAAAGTTAACTAAGCTTCAACTTAATTTTTAAAAGGATTTATGGATTGTGAATCTACTTAACTAGCTTTATCAAATAATTATTTAATACTGGAAGATTAAGCTACGTAAAATTATTTGAATCAGTATTCCCAATATAATACTTTTTGATCTGATCGGGTTTTTTTTTAGTTTTATCCATTTTAATCAACAAATGTTGAATTATTTAATAGTTTTTGAGCACCCCCAGATTTTTACGCTTTTAATTTTAATTTTGTTTGACTTTTTCAGTATAAATTTTAATTTTAAATAATTAATATAAATTTCATATCGTGTTAATTTTATTTTATTTTTTAAAATTACTTTTGGTCAACTGGTCTATCATTAAACGAATTCATTAATTAAATTAGTGAATAAATAAAATAAAAATAAAGAAAATAAGTATCACAGTTGTGTTCTAAAGAAACGTTTTTTAACTACACTTGTTTTTATTATTACAATCTAATGAATATTTAACAAATTATCGACTATGTGAACTCAAAGAAATTTAAGCAATTATTAATAACAGTCTTTAATTTTAGATAGATGCAATAGTCGATGGACTCTTATAACGCTCTCTCATCAAACTCAAATAAAATGTAATCAGCATAATCAGTGGAATTTTCAATTTCCCTGCGGGCACATTGGGAATACAGTTTGGCGTCATGGGCTCCATTCTGGTTGGATTGCGATTGGGATTGGGATATCGCCCTCGCGGAATGCCTTCCTGGGTATCTGGCGACGACGGAGGAGTGTCTGGAATGCCAGCAGAGCTTGCTGGTAGTCCCAATTGGTATCCTTGAGAAACTTGCAGCTCCAGTGCGATTTCAATCGCGTCTCCGCCGACAACTTGGTCATGAGATTGTGCTGGATGCGATTGAGACTCGATGGCTGTCGTCGGCCATGACCACGACTAAGGAAAGCACGACCCAGATAGATGAGCTCGTTGGCAATGCGAAAGTCGTCAGTTTCTTGGCTCCTTGTCAGCACAAAGGTGCGCATGTAATGTCGCAGCTGCTCCGTTGCCCCAATCTCCTCGAAGCCACCTGTAATCGATACGGACAACATTTTCCACTGCACCAGCGTTAGGTCCAAGGTCATTGTTGATGGCAGATGCCGCGTTATTGGCCACGCTGCGAACATCTGTAGAACATCTTGACGGGATGTCAAGAGCTGTCGACCATAAACAGCATAGGGAGTGTTCCTAAATAGAGAAGATTTGGAGAGTTCTGCGGCTGAAATAGTAGTTAAAGTAAAACTACACTCAGAAAAATGTCAAGCAATTCGACTTACAAAAAAAAGTTAAAAAAAACAGGGATTAAAACCCTAACCGAAACCGTTACCTTTAACCGGTAAAAACCGATTAATATTTAAGACCGTAACTAAAAACGGAACCGAAAAAAAAATTTTTTCATTTGACCGAAACCTAAAAGCCGAAACTCTGTAAACCGAAATAACCGTTTAGTAACCGTTTCATTTTTAAGGGTTAATTTCGGTTTTTCATAAATAATTTATGTATTATAAAAATTTAAAAAAAGTTGTATTTCTGATTGCTATATTTTTTAAAAATTGCAAATAAGAGTTAACTTTAAATAACTTTTAAATGCATGTTTTATTTTCAATTTGTATTATAAAAATTTAAAAAAGAAGCTAAAAATAATTTTTAACGAAAAATTTTGAACTAATAATTTTCAACTCATAAGTCTTGTTTGCGGTCTCTGATATTTTGTTATTAGTTTTATATTTTATTTTTGAGTTTCTTTTCTATTTTTGCTTATTTAATTGCCATTACCAGGGTTTGAAAATGCTACGCTACTCCGTAGTATTTCGAATTACTCTCGCTACCGCTCTCGATTTGAACAGAGCCGTAGCATAGCCATAGCCGAAAAATAAAAAAGGATTTGCTCTGCTCGGAGCGGAGTTTTGTCGCGTCAAAAACTATGCAATAGCTATAGCAAAAAAATTAAATTATATGCGCTACGGCTACGTAGCGGTAGCTAAAAAACTGAGAGCGAGATGAGAGCAGAGCAAATGCAATTTTTTTCATTTACTACGGCTCTCGTGTAATTTTGATTTTCCTATAATTTTGTGATCGTTTTTTTTAATCTCTGTTTTGTAATGCATTGTTATTTTAACCGTTAATTACCAATAAAGACAGTTATGTAACAGAGTTGTCTTATGCTGTACTACCAGGATTACCACTTAAAGCAAGGTTTGAGGTAAGGATTGCCTCTGCCGATTATGGCCCAAAAGTGTTGTTCATTGTTTAGTGTTGAAAATATGTACTAAGTTTCCATTACGTAAAATTTGTTATTCCGATTTACTTATTAAAAAGTTTGATTTAATTTAAATATTGTGAATGAATACACTACACATGAATAAAATTCAGATCACAAAATTGTAGGAAAATCAAAATCACACGAGAGCCGTAGTTAATGAAAAAAATTGCATTTGCTCTGCTCTCATCTCGCTCTCAGTTTTTTAGCTACCGCTACGTAGCCGTAGCGCATATAATTTAATTTTTTTGCTATAGCTATTGCATAGTTTTTGACGCGACAAAACTCCGCTCCGAGCAGAGCAAATCCTTTTTTATTTTTCGGCTATGGCTATGCTACGGCTCTGTTCAAATCGAGAGCGGTAGCGAGAGCGTAGCAACATTTTTGTAACTCTTGCTGCTACGGAGTAGTTTTTGCGAACCCTGGCCATTACATATATTATAATATAATTATATTTATTTAAAGACATTTTTTTTGTGAACCGAAACCATACCGGTATTTTAAAACCGAAACATACAAGAACCGGTTCACCGCTACGAAACCTTTATTCAAAGATTTTGCGTAACCGATAACCGAAAACCTAAATCCGAACATAACCGAAACCGTAACTGAAACCTATTGTTTCGATTTTAATTCCTGGTTAAAATCATAAGCAAAATTTGCTTTTATTACTTATGTACATTCTTTATGATATTTCTCTAGTTCAGTGTTGTCCCAACTCACACAATCAAATGTTGCAGCGATGCACGAAGTCAACGCATCGCATTAGTTGCAGTGTATGTAAAAGTCTAGTGTTGTTCGGTCGCCTCTCTCATTGAACGCAGCTTAGCGACTGACTTCAAAAAGGATCAGCCAATCAGATTCTTTGAAAACACGCATGGCGAGAGCCCAAGCCGCCGAATGTGCTATTTATAGAACACACGTATTCTCTCTCGCTCTCGCTCTCTCTCTCTCTGTAAGTGTATCGGCTGCGACACCGGCAGAATTAAGAGCTCCTTTTCCATGGGTTAGGATTTTGGCATTTTGGACAGACACCTCTGCTCAAGTTGTTTGAACTTTTAAAAACATCATAAGTATGCTTAAATGTTTTGCATTAAAATTAATAAAGTATTTAGAGCAGTCAAGGCTCAAGTAATTTAAAACGATCTAAATTTAAGATAATCAAATTAATTCAAAGTTTAAAGTAAAATAAACGTAGCGGTAGCTAAAAAACTGGGAGCGAGATGAGAGCAGAGCAAATGCAATATTTTTCGTTAACTACGGCTCTTGTGTGATTTTGATTTTTCTACAATTTTGTGATCTGAATTTTATTCATGTGTAGTGTATTCATTCACAATATTTAAATTAAATCAAAGTTTTTGATAAGTAAATCGGAATAACAAGTTTTACGTAATGGAAACTTAGTGCATATTTTCAACACTAAACAATGAACAACACTTTTGGGCCATAATCGGCAGAGGCAATCCTTACCTCACACCTTGCCTTAAGTGGTAATCCTGGTAGTACAGCATAAGACAACTCTGTTACATAACTGTCTTTATTGGTAATAAACGGTTAAAACAACAATGCATTACAAAACAGAGATTAAAAAAAACGATCACAGAATTGAAGGAAAAACAAAATCACACGAGAGCCGTAGTAAATGAAAAAAATTGCATTTGCCCTGTTTCAGCGGAAGTTTTGTCGCGTCAAAACTATCCTATAGTCGGCAAAAAATTCAAATTATAGCGCTACGGTTACTGTAGCGGTAGCTAAAAAACTGAGAGCGAGACGCAATTTTTCATTTACTACGCTCTTGTGTGATTTTGATTTTCCCTACAATTTTCAGATCGTTTTTTTAATCTTCGTTTTGTAATGCATTGTTGTTTTAACCGTTTATTACCAATAAAGACAGTTATGTGGTCATTGTCTTATGCTACTACCGACACATTACGGTAAGGATTAAGATTCTGGCGGTTCATTTCAGCCATGTTGAAAATATGCACTAAGTTTCCATTACGTAAAACTTGCTGCTCCGATTTACTTAAAAAAAACTTTGATTTAATTTAAATATTGTGAATGAATACACTACACACAAAATCAGATCACAAAATTGTAGAAAAAATCAAATCACACAAGAGCCGCAAATGAAAATATTGCATTTTGCTCTGTTTTCATTCAGTTTTTAGCTACCGCTACGGCTACGGTAGCGGTAGCTAAAAACTGAGAGCGAGATGAGAGCAGAGCAAATGCAATATTTTTCATTTACTACGGCTCTCGTGTGATTTTGATTTTTCTACAATTTTGTGATCTGAATTTTATTCATGTGTAGTGTATTCATTCACAATATTTAAATTAAATCAAAGTTTTTGATAAGTAAATCGGAATAACAAGTTTTACGTAATGGAAACTTAGTGCATATTTTCAACACTAAACAATGAACAACACTTTTGGGCCATAATCGGCAGAGGCAATCCTTACCTCACACCTTGCCTTAAGTGGTAATCCTGGTAGTACAGCATAAGACAACTCTGTTACATAACTGTCTTTATTGGTAATAAACGGTTAAAACAACAATGCATTACAAAACAGAGATTAAAAAAAACGATCACAGAATTGTAGGAAAATCAAAATCACACAAGAGCCGTAGTAAATGAAAAAAATTGCATTTGCTCTGCTCTCATCTCGCTCTCAGTTTTTTAGCTACCGCTACGTAGCCGTAGCGCATATAATTTAATTTTTTTGCTATAACTATAGAATAGTTTTTGACGCGACAAAACTCCGCTCCGAGCAGAGCAAATCCTTTTTTATTTTCCGGCTATGGCTATGCTACGGCTCTGTTCAAATCGAGAGCGGTAGCAAGAGCAATTCGAAATACTACGGAGTAGCGTAGCATTTTCAAACCC
>JBAMBJ010003136.1:0-25364 GCA_037043495.1 Drosophila recens | reverse complement strand
TTTTAATAATTTTAGATTATTTCTGATTTTTTGTAATCGTAATCACAAATTTTTGATATTAAACGTAAACCTTTCTTCGATTCGTTTTGCAGCTACAAATGTCGCGAGGACTTTTGCGTGGACGTGCGTCAGATCTTCGACAACTGCGAGATGTTCAACGAGGACGATTCGCCGGTTGGCAAGGCGGGCCATGGAATGCGCAAGTTCTTCGAGTCGCGCTGGACGGAGCTGACGGACAAGCACTCCTGATATCCTACACTGCCGCAGCTAAGTCCAACAACAGCAGCAACAGTTGCAGAAGTAACAACAACAGCAGCAGCAGCAGCAATCACACAAACACCAACAACAGCATTAGCAACAACAACAACCACAACGACAACAACCACAATTGGTAGTACAACAACAACGACAATGCCGCCAGTCACAGCAGCCGCAACAGCAGCAGCACAATTTTGGTAGAGACTGTGTCCAGTTGCAACTAGAGAGTAATATTTTGTAAATAAGCAAATGAGAGGAGAAATAAGAGAAGAAAGTGTTAGTTGTAGTTTGTATTATTATGCATTATATATATTTATACACAAAATATGAATTATACAGCTATATAGATATATATATAGAATTAGAGAGATAGCGAGAGAGAGAGAGAGAGAAGAAGAGAGATACGCGTTCTAGATATAAAAGAAATGAAGCAAGTTTAAAGCCACGAACAAAGCGACATCAAATGAAATGAAATTAAATGAAATGCGTGTATTTAACAAAAGATAAACTTTTCAACTAACAAGTTGAGGCAAGAACAACAACAACAGCAACAACAACAACAATTTAGAACGTGTCTGTAAATGCAACAACATTTTGAACAGTATTTTGTGCACAAAGCTGCGTTGCTTTGTTTATGATATTTATAACATATATGTATGATTATTTTTTGATTAATTAAATGGTAATTTTACTTTAACTATAGCTATAACTTAAACTATAAAACTTTAAACTATAAAACTATAACTATAACTATAAACTATATACTTTAACATTAAATGACATGACATTGTACTTTATTTGATAGTAAACACGCTCATTTTAAGTTTTAACTTGTATTTTGTACTTATAGTAAACGCGATTTTGTATATGTATGCAAGCATTAATTGTATTTAAATTGTATGACTACAAAACTAAACTCTAACTTAAACTATAACTTAAACTAAACTAAACTTATAAACCATACATACTCAAAACAAGATTAAAGAAAACAAAAACAAAAAACAAAGTTAGACGGCAACGTTTTGTAAATGAAAATTCAAAAATTATAAACTATTAAATTATTTACTGAGTGTACAACAACAACAATGGTGTCATTTTTTAACAACAAACAACAACAAGGACATACGAATAAAAAGAGAGAGAGTTACAGTATTACAGCATATATTTAATTGAAATTAAACAATCGGACAATTAAGGCAATTTTACAGCTTAGCTTATGAATGTGGCAACAACAACAACAATTTTAGCTGTAAATAAAATTAAACAAAATAAGAATAAATAAATTAAATTAAAGTAAACAACATATACACAATGCAAAATTAAATTCACAATAAATATATATAATTAATATATTGTATATGCCGAGTGTTGTTAATCACAAAAAATCAAATAGAAATATTTACATTATACATTTTAAATGATTTGCAGTGCAGCACAATAATAATAAAAACACAAAAACAAATGATAGAAAAGTGCAAAATTATAATTCAAGCAATTAAAACAGTGGTGGGCACGCAGTGGCTCCGGGAGCAGCGACTGCTCCCAACTACTCCCAAATTCAGATTTCGTGCCCACCGCTGAATGCAAAATTACCAGACAACATAGACAGAGAACCTCAACAAATCGAACTACCTACAACAACAACAACAACAACAACAAACATTTCTGTTGCAGCATTGGCTAAAATGGAATATTGGCCATATAATCATTAACATTAACAGCACATTTAAAGTACATACAGTCGAACTTCCCTAACTCGAATCACCATTATCCACGAAAAAGTTCGAGTTAGGGAGACTTCGAGTTAGGGAATTTTTTTTTAGTTTTTTAAATGAAACTACAATTTCATTCATTCATAAATACATTTCAAATTGCAAACTTTTCTTGTTATTTTCAACAAAAAATTTTCAGTCTGTTCAATACCTGTCGATATTCTCAAAAATAGGTTTTATTGTTCTTTTGATGTATCCAGAAGACGTTCCCGAATCAAATGACATAATTAATTTTCCATTTTTAAATATAATTTAAACTGGTCCACTTTTCAATTTCTTAACAAATAAGTTTAAAAATTTCTTAAAGTGATAAAAATTTGAATACACGTGCTGGACCATGACAAATATTATTGAGCTGGTGCGCTGACAAAGAAGTACATTTCGAACATCTTTCCTATAGCAATTTTACAAGCCTAAAAAATTGTTGATGCAATATTTTATCATATTACATCAGAATATGTTAATGTACATCAATATTACATATCCAAACGATCCGTTAACAAAAGCATAAAGCAGAAAAGAAAAAAAATTCAAACTTTATTGGAGATTTTCCCGAAAAATTCGACTTACAGAAGTACGGGCCAATATTTTTGTTCGAGTTAGGGAGATATTCGAGTTAGGGAAGTTCGAGTTAGGGAAGTAGAATTGTATGGAATTTGCCTAGTAAACGCTATTGCCACTCGATTTTGTTCGAGTTAGAGAAACTTCGAGTTAGGGAAGTTCGAGTTAGGGAAGTTCGACTGTATATACATATATATTGTATGTTATGCCATTTAACTGATATATATATTTGTGAGTGTGTTTAGCAGTAGTTGCTTGTAAATAGAAATATAGTGACAAAATAAGAGAAAGTCAGAGATTTGTACATAAACCGATAAACTGATTTGATTTACCGTCTATTCAACTGTTAATGGCATTTCAAGACATTAACCCAGAATTATATATCAGCTCTAGAATCTATATTGTAGATCAACTAGAACATATGGCAAGTTTATTACGATTTGTTTTGAGTTTTTTTTAGCGCTTTTGCCTCATTTTGATGCCCATGAAATCAAGAAATCAAGTGAAAACAATAACTAATTGCATGTGTGTTGTTTTTGGTGATACATAAAAAGAAATACATTTATTTTTAAAGCATATTTAACTAAAATAATAATAATATTATTACCTTACCATATATACAATCTATTTAATGATGAATGAATATTAAACATATGATTGTGAGCAAACGCAAAACAAAAAACAACTTTCGGAAAATCCAAAAAAAAAAATGAATCTCTAAATTGAAGATAAAAATCATAAAAAATAAAATTAAAAAAAAAAAAAAACAAACAAAGAACTTTCGACATTTGCGCACACATGGAAACAAATACAACTAAATAATATCAAAAATGTATGAAATGGTGTTTTATTTAAGTTGAGTACTTTGCGAATTTCAATTTATCATCATATGTTCTCGGTTATTTTTCACATATTAAACTTATGTTTAATCAGTTTTGAAGTGACTTTCAAAATGTTTTTGAATTAAAACACATAGGACGCGCTCTTTAGTTCATAAACAAAGCTTCATCTAGTGATTACCCTCAACAAAAATGTATAAAACAGGTAAGGATCCTATATCGATAATTCAGATCGCTTTGGGGATTCGCCAAGAATCCGCTATTATCGCCCTGAGATCCGTAAACGATCATCAAAGTTTTAAAGATATTTGTATTTTTAAGCGAAATTATCTCATTTATTTAAACTTTTAAGTTCAGACTTAACTTTTTTTTTTCTTAAAAAAATTCGTTTTTTTTTATTTAAGTTTTAGACCAAAGATTTTATATTTTAAATCTTAACTTGAATACTTTTGTCAATTAAAATCATTATTTGTGAGTTCTCTTTCTTTTTTTTCCTCTTCTCAATCTTCCGTCTTTAATCAATCGTAGAAAAACTCTTGGTGTTCACTTCATTTATTTTTTTTTTATTTGAGAACGACTTACCCTTTCTGTCCCCCGTATAACTACTAGGAACTATCAGCCATTATCTTTACTTATTTACGCTTTGCACAGTTTACTTCCTGTTTTGTGCACAAACTATAATATCTTTATCACGTTATCTCTGCAGAACTGTTTCTTCCCTCCTTGAAACCCTCACTAATTTCGAATACGTGTAATATTACTAAAAATTACTACTTATACATTTCGATCTGATTGGGTTTTTCTGGGTTTTATCCCAATCCTTGCAATGATGGTTCATTTCAAAATTTTTTAATGCCTGATTTTTTATTCTTTATTAACTTTTTATCTTTTCAGTTTAAATTTAAATACTTACTTTAATTTTTATATAAATTAACTTATACTTTAATTTTTATGTTAATTGGTTATCTGCTCTTAGTTGACTTTAAATAAATAAATAAACAAATAATTTCTTTGGTCGAATGTCTTTAGCTAAGTTTTATTTTGGAGCTTTCCGAGTTCGTAGCTGTTTTAAGGTATAGCTTCCAAGGATTGGCGTTTAAATACATATTCCTTTACAAACTGTCTCCCTTTCAAAATGGATATCCCTGAATGTCAGCCTTTACATTCTATCTGTGCCATGTAAAAAGTAATTCCTCATCGACTGCTAATTTGAATGTCAATTAAATGGAGAGTAGAAGAATGGCAAGTGGCATGCAACCTGAGGCTTTGCTCGTGTAATTCAAACTTGTACCTGTGCCAAAAGTCAGACGATTCAGACCGCAGATCAGATCAGTTCAACCCTTGGCTGCTCCAGCTGCCCCCATTGGTAGCTCGATGAATTCTACACGCCATTTACAGTTTGCTGGGGAGGATGTCTGAGATGTCAAGTATCTGAGCTGAGTATCTGACGGATGGATGGATGAACGGATGCATGCACCATAATCATGATCGTCATATGGCAATTACAAATTTACAGCTTGTTGGTTTTGCAAGCGCATCAAAAAGTCACCGCAACTGTCTTTTGGCCATTTGTTCATTGGCCATGTCGGAAATCAATGATGGGTTCAATCTTGCAACTGGCCAGCAATTTGGCTAACTGGCTGCCTTTGTGGCATGTGGCAACTTCAAACTGCATTGTAAATCAAATGGAGTTGCGGCAATTTGCCAAAAATAAAATCAATCAACTTGGCCCAAGTCTTTGTTGGCCACATAAATCAACCGTTTTTTGACCACGCTGACAGATTGGCAGCAATTTTGCATGTTGAATGTGTTTTTATTTATTTTCTTCTTTTATGAAGGTGCGATTTTTACTGTGAAACGGGGAAATTGAAGCTGAGCTGTGTGGGAATTTGCGGCGTCTCTTTAGGTGTTAATACTCTGGTTCTTTTTAACGATCCAACCCAATCCCTATGCCCATTCCAATTCCCATTTTCAGTCCCAATTCCGACACATAATCCGGAACAATCAGCGCTAAAAAGCCGACAACCTGCAACACGCAAACGACTCATTAAAGCCCCAAACACATTTCGTTATAACTTTGTGAGCCATGTCAGCCATCGAGGAATATACTTGTGTATATATATATTTACGAGTATATATGTGTATATAGATATGAACAAGTATGTATGTATGTGTGTGTGTGGGAAGCCATTGACAGTTTCGAAAACTTGAAACTCGAAACGCTTTAAAAATCGCTGATTTATGTAATTATTCAGGGCGACAAGAATTTCGTGCTCTGCTGTGCCTTCTGCTTCTTCTTCATCTTGTTGTTGTTGTTGCTGTCTTCTCTCAGAAAGGTTTAACAACAACAACAAGTACAAATAGCTCGACTAGCAGTTACTCTATAAAACTTAATTCGCATTTGTTAGTATACTTTAATAAACTTTAAATTGTTCTATTGAATTATAAGCTACAAGTCGAATTTCGTAATTTTCAAAAAATCATTAAAAATACTAGCGAAGAGATTTTTGAAAAAAATTTTTGCAGTCAGTCTTATAATTGTTTGAAGTTTTTTCTGCATCAAAATATTTTTATTAAAAAATCGAGGGAAAAAGTTGAAAAATAGACTTTTTTAAATTCAAAAATTTCCATGGGTTCTTAATGAATTAAAAAAAATTTTGTATCATTCGAACGGAATTTAAGTGAATTAAAGATTAATATACAAAACCCGTATCAAAACATCTTTATTATACGCAAATTTAATAAATGTAACACTGTATATAGATATTGTTAGTTTTTTGATCAATTCTTTAACTTTTTATTTCTATCATCGGAGCTTTCAATTTAATTTTTATGTTTTTAATAATCTAATTGTAATTATAAATAACATGTCTTAATTTATTTTGAACACTAAATAATATGTTTTTGACTGATGTACTCATTTTTTGGGATACTGTGAAAATTTACTGGGATGAAAGAAGTTGAACTGAATTTCGTGTAATAATGTTTTCATATAATAAAATGTTTATCAGGTTTTGTGCAAACTTTAATTCATAGTTTTACTGCATCCTTATAATTTTGAAACATTTTTCTACATTTGTATAGGCTTTAATTTCTGGTTTTAAAATTGATTGAAGTTGCAATTCGTTAATATTTTAAGATTTTAATGTTTAGTAAGAATAATTAATTATTTAATTAATAGGAAAATCTTCTGGGTTATATTGGCACTTCAATCTTTTACGAAGTTGAATTTGTTGTACTCTGATATCTAAGCTAGTTTTTATTTAATTGCCAATAAATAATGTGCGCAAAATGTTTTTATATGTTTCTGCTTTAAGATTTCTTTGTAATAAAATATCTCCCACTCGAGTTGCGAGTCTAGGGTATGCAAGCGACGACAACAACTGCGAGAGACACGACAAAACTGAGCTGCTGAGGCAGCATTATCAAAACATCATGGAAGATGACCAAATTAACCGAGTCCGGCCCACGATGGCGACGTCTTCAGCTCCTCCAACTCCAACTTCAACTCCAACTCCAATTGCAGTGCCAGTTTCAGTTCCAGCTTCAACTTCAACTCCAGCTTCGAGCTGCAGCTTTGGGTACGAGTTGAACTTGGACATCGATGGGATTTTGAATCGCACGCTACCTGCGATGCTCCGAGGCAATAAAATTGCCTTCATCGAAATTAAGAACGTAAAATGTATTGAAAAAGGTAAAGAGAATGTGAAGAAGAAGATGGAGATGAAGGTGGAGAAGGAAGAGAATGCAGCAACTAATTTAGCGCTCTGCAACGAAACGAGTTTCATGGCGTTGTCTCCGGACTTGGGGCCCAAAAACTCTGTATGACTATATAAACATGCATATTATGTACACATATAAATACACTCATATATATATTTACATCTGTATGTGTGTGAGCAGCTGCTGACCAGAACGGCCCCCAAAATGGAGTTTCGATAATGGGCTCAGATATTTTTAATTTTTTTGGGTTTGGTTTTGAGGCTCTTTTGTGATTGGAACATTAATTAAGACACAAAATGCGATTAAAAAAGAAATACGACAACGAATGACAGGCTCAAAATACATATGCCGAAATAACTCATGAATATGCATGGATGCACTCATGAATATTCATAAATTAATGACAGCTCAATGGCGGCCACGAAACTTTGTAATGATGCGATTTTAAATCACAATAAATACTCGAAATATTCGTAGTGCTCAACGTATTTCAAGTATTTAAAATAATCATAAGAGACAGACATAAATTCTAAATTTTTGACTTGATATTAAGGATTTGTGATTTAAGGAGTTATTTAATTATATTAAGACATTGTTGAAGTAAAGAAATTATTGATTTATTCAACGTCAACTAGCAAATAATAAATATTCAGTCATAAATATTAAACAAAAATGTTATATACATTTTTAATTAAGATAAAAAAGCGTAAGGCTAAAAATAAGATGTGAAAAAAGGTTAGATTAAATAATTAAAAGCTTTAAAAAAGATTTAAAGGGTCTTCAAGGCTGGGGAATTAGAGTAACTAACAAATGGAGTTGAATTCTTCTTTACTTCAATTATATTTATTTTTATTTATTTCATTTTTATTTATTTTTATTTATTTCAATTATATTTATTTTTATTTATTTCATTTATATTTATTTTTATTTATTTCAATTATATTTATATCAATTATATTTACTTTTATTTATTTCAATTATATTTCTGCTTTGCTGTAGTCATAAGTTTATCTATGGAATATTTAAAGTGTGACTAATTAATGTTTATTTTAATAAGAAAATATTTAATCAATTTATTGATTTATTAATAAATTATTAAAATTAATTAATAAATTAAATAAATATTTAATAAAATTTTAATAAACTTACATAAGTTAATATAAGTCAAAACAAACCTTAAAATTTTTTAAAATAACAATTATTTTATCTATTGAATTTAAATTAATTAAATTATTAAAAAACTTAAATTAAAATGAAAAAAGAAGGCAATATATTTAAATATAAATTTAAGTCATTAGTGGCAAAGATTTCAGACTGAATTTATTGCTTGCTTGTGTTTTTTTATACTCTTCTTTTGTTATTTTTGCTAACCAGAATCTAAGCTCTATGGCTCAAAACATCGAACCTAAAAATTTTCAACTTGTTATTTATAAACTAAGGCTAAGGAAGAAGATCTTGTAGCTTTGACGCCCGGCTGTTGCTCACACGTAGCACAATGTGGCAAGTGGCAAGTGGCAAAGTAGTTGCGTGTAGTGGCAGCAACAGACAGTCACGGATCTGTGGCAGCAACAGCAACTGTTGCAACTCCTGATGATGACGCTGAGCATGAGGATGAAGATGAAGTTGAAGTTGAAGTTGATGCCATGGACTGAGTCTTCAACTGAGTACAACATGGTTTCAGCTTGTAGTTGTCGTTGTTGTTCACGTTGTTGTTGCTGTTGCTGTTGCCACTGTTGTTGTTGCCGTTGTTGTTGCTGTCTGTGGCAGCGTTCTCTCTATTATCGTCGCGTCTTGATCGTCGGCCAACAACATCATATTGTTGACTGTTGACACATGGACACAAGGTCTAGACTAAGGATAGCAACAGTTGTTGTTGCTGCTGTTGCTGTTGTTGTTGTTGTGCTTGCAACATGCAACATTTGCATTTGCCAAGTTAAGCAGACTCCATTTTGGGTCGACTTGATGCAAAATTAAAATATCAGGCGTGGTTGAAGTTGAATTAAAAGATGTTCTGTTTTTATTTGTTTTAAATTTTAAATTTTTAGTTTATTTTTATAATTTTAATTGTATAATATATGTGTAATTTTTGCTTGGTGAATAAATACAAAAGTAAATAAGCACATTAATAAGTAAATATAATATAAGTAAATATATATAATAGTAAAGGGACTGAAAATAACTGATATTGATCTAAATGTCAACTAAAAAAATCACATATAAGGACTTATACGATTTTTGTTCAAAATACATCAAACTGTTTGTAAAAACAGTATCTCTGTAAACAGCCAATAAAATTATATTTGAGACTTTAAGAAATAAAAATTACATAGAATTATAAATATTGATTTTTATTATATCTATCAAAAATAATAATTAAATTTGATTTTTTTATTAAATAAGTCTTTAATAAAAATTAATACTGATTTTTATCTTTTCAGTTTTTTATAATAGTTATTCACAACTTTTTTGAATAAAAATCTTTAAAGACTTTTATTTGTGAGGAAGAAAAAATTAAATTCTCAAATAACTATTATTTTTGATTTGAAATCATACGTCTTTAAAGACTTTTATAATTTGAAATTTTTTACAAAAGTCTTTTTGGAATATCTTTGTTAATACTAAAGATAATCATATTTTAAACATAAGAAAATTAGGCTATTATCTTCTTCTGCAAAATCGGTCTGATTAGATAAACTAATACAAAAATAAATAAACACATAAATAGGTAAATATTTGAATAAATAAATAAATAATAATCATGCTGCTGACCCAATCGGAAACTGGCCCTGAGCAGCATCCTCCTTATTATTGCCACACAGGCTATTTTTTTTTATATATTTTTCTCTCTACTTTTTTTTGGGCCAGTTTTAATGGGCCAACTAATCATGACTTCCGCTGCGCAGATCAAATAATCTCCGAGGCGGCTCTTCAAGCGATTCAAGTTTCAAATTTCCAGCCTGAGATTTCAAGTGTAATTGTCTTTGATATTCTAGAGAAATTGCAGTTGGCACTTGATTTATGCGTAGTACAAATGGGCTAAGCAGGAGCGAAAGAGAGGGACAAAAGGTGGGGGCAAAAGAGAGGGAAGAATATTTTTTTAATTAAAAAATTTTATGCTCGATTTCTGACGAAGTTGCCGAGTTGAAGTTGAAGTTGAAGCTGGTCCGCTGCTAATCGCAGTGCATTAGTCTTGTCGGCCATATTGTCGGCCATTAAAACAATTCTACACATTTTCCAAGGGGGTGGGGGAGGGGTAGGGGGAGGGCTAAGAGGAGAGTCGAAGTCGGAGTTGAAGTCGAGGCACCCATTAGTGCTCAACATGGAAGCTTCGGCGCTCATTCGATTTTAATTGCCACCTTTTGCGTGGCCAACAACAACAACAACTTGACTTTGACTTGGCCCTTTTCGTGGGATTTGTTGTTGCTGTTGCTGTTGTTGTTGCTTGGTCATTAGCGCTGGCTGCGTGTAAAATGGCCCCCGTTTGTACAAAGTTGTCGACATATTGAGGTTGATACGTTTGTAACTAATCCAGTCTGGGCCTTGGTAACATGCCATACCAATGGTGTTGGCCCTGTTGTCGTGTTAACTGCTTTCTGCTGCTGCTGCTGCTGCATCACATGTGCAAAGTCATCAGGCATTGGAATGTTTTTTAGCCTCATAATGATGATATATGGCTAACGCACACACACACACACACACACACACACACACACACACAAACACTCTCCCAACTAATGGAAATTATTAGGCAAGGTTTCCACAGAAATTGAAAATTATTCCCTGCGATCCGAATTGCAATTACGATTATTGGCCAAAACTTTTATACATAACTATGTATATATAATTATATTTTCTTCAGCTGTTCTCAGCGTTTAGACCGGAAATCTGGTAATTGCCGTCAATTTGTCGAGCTTTGGCCATTTTTCTTTGGCTTATTTGTTGGCCTAATGAGCTGCGAGTGGAGTGGGAATCAAGGATTTTCACAACACGCGATCCGAGTTTAACAATCAAAGCAAAGCAATTGAATCGATTCACAGCTAACTATTCCCCAATTTGTAAGTACCAATTAGTTCTGGCCAAAGGCCAATTGCATTTACTTGGCCAACTGTTTAATTACACACACATTTATGGGGTATTTATAACAGCCGCATGCCCAAGTGCTAAGCTAATTAAATGCTGGGCCTATTATTTTCATTTGTCTTTGATTGAGGAAATTAGAAAGAACTCATAAAATGACAGAAATGGGCTGAAACTAAGCACAATTACATATGAAGAGCTTTTGTGCTTTCACATGTACACTATAGATGTGAGCTTTTTTGCATTGGTAGTGATTTTCCGAGGAAGATTACTAATACACACGCGCATTTTATATGCAATACATGTCTTTGTGAAAGCTTTAAATGTATTGACAAAATTTATAAATAGATTTGTATTATTTAATAATAATTTTAACATTTTTCTTAATTTTTTCAGTGAGGTTTTAATTAACAGAGCTTTCTCAATATTTATTATTTTCAGAATAAACTTAATTATAAATATATTTTTTAATTTATTCTTCATTTTGTTCTCACAGCTTTTGAGCTTTCACACATACACTATAGCTGTGAGCTTTTATTTAGCAAGCTTTTGCATTGGTTGTGATTTTCGATGAAAGATTACCAATACTTGTACACATTTTGTTTTTATGCAATACATGTGTTTGTGAAAGCTTTTAACTTTTAACTTTTAGCTTTTTTACTTACAGAAATGTATTGTGAAAGGTATTAATAGATTTGTTTATTTAATAGTCAGTAATTTTGAAATATTTCCCTAATTTGGTGTGAGGTTTTAATTAGTAGATCTTTCATAATACTTTTTATTTTAATAATTATTTATTTTAATAATACATAAAGTTATTTAGTGTACTTAATTTCCACACTTACCAAATAAAAGAAATTTTGTTATTGTTAAAATAGTACTAAATTTATTCTTAATATAATTCTCACAGCTTTTGTGCTTTCACACATACGCAATGCATGTGAGCTTTCAATGCACAAAGCTTTCACAACCTTACTCGTAAACCAAATCATATTCTCACCAATACACTTGCACAGTTGTACGTTTGTTGAACCTTAATAAAATATTACAAACTTTCAAATGCGAGCAATAATGGCATTCCGTTAACTGGCGATTTCCGCCATGGCTCAAAGCAATGCTAACTGGCTGTGAGCTGGGAAATGCCTTTGTCTGGCTAACGAAACAATTGGCAACACAATTCGCATTGTCCATCAAAAAGTGTTGAGTGCACGCAAAATTCCATTGCCGGTTTAATTGTATTAAGCCGGGCTAACTCCATGGCTTAGTAATTAATTAACGCCATCGTCAAGTGCAGAGGGGGCAAGGGGGAGGGGGAGGGGCAAGGGAGGTTATAAAATCAAATGCATTGCTCGATTGTAATTGGCTTTAATGATGCAGTTTAAAAATTGTAGCAAGCTGAAAAGCTGTTAGCTGTTCGTTTTAACTGATTTCGTTACGTGCGGACTTTTCGCACAATTGCGTTAATTAGTCGCAGCCATTGTTGTTGTTACTGTTGTTGTTGTTGTTGTTGGTCAATTCTATGCCTACATTTGTTACCAATAAATGGATGGATGGATGTGCGACTGATGCTTGGCCAGATTGCAGATAGTGCTGCCACTAATGGGCTACAACTTTATTGGCCAAACTCATTGTCTTAATGATGATCGCAGCTCCAATTGCGGCCTGTTTAATTAACTTAATGAACCGCAAATCAACGCTGCAACGCTGCAACTGCCGCACAGTGCTGCTGCCTTAGCTATTTTATAGCTAGCGTTGGCTATTTTCTAATTGCAAAAGATAGACCATTAGAAATACAATTGGTATAAGACTAAGTGCCGTTTTTCCAATTTATGTATATATAAAGTCAATTTAACATATAGTTATAAATTTGACATTAATTTCTATACATTTTACGTTAAATTTTCTTTTCAATAGTTATCAAATACCTTATTTAGACATTGAAAAACGGACGTAACTATCATAAATAAATTTTTAGCTACATGACAGATTTAAAATAAATATAAGCCTTGTCGAAAATATTTTGTGAGCAATCAAAGAGAGTGTATAATACTCATATTTTTTATTCGACAAATTTTGAAATTATGTGTCGGATATTTAAAAACCTAAACTGCAATCTGCAATCTCATTTTATTAACTTAATAACATTTAAAAGAAGTATTTTTTGCGTATTATATAATTTCATAACTTATTTTATGTTCTTTTATGTTAAACAAAATTGGCTTTTTTATCCTACAAATATAAAAGTTCTGTTCATGACACCGATTAAATTTGTTATATATTATTTAAATATTGCATTTTCTATTTATTAGTTTAATATAAAACTTTTCAACAATTTTTAAATTCTCTTTTCCTGTTACACAAATTTATTTGCTATTTCTAGCTTCTTTATTTAGTCAGATAAAGTTTGTTGTTTTATCCGCCAATTTAAAGGTTCTTTCCATGACATCGATTAAATTTGTTATATAGTATAATATTTGAATACTTAACATGCAATCTCAATACTATTATCATTAACTTAATATAAAACTATCTACAACGTTTTATATTTGTTTTCCTGTTACACAAGTTGATTTTAATTTCTAGCTAGCTTTTTTTAGATGCAATTGGCTATTTGATGCCCTGAAATACTGGCAACACTGCTGCCACAGTCGGTGGCAAAGACCCAATCAGAGTTATGAACATGCAACAACATGAGTTGCCATCAATCGTCAGCTCATGGGACAATTAACTGCAGCCATTTTGATGTTCTCTGAGTTGTCGTTGTCTGAGTTGTTGTTCATTTTGTTGTTGTTGTTGTCGTTGTTGTTTTTCTCGCTGATTGGCAACGGACATTGGCTTTGAGCTTGTGGTAATTGCAATGCGCCAAATGCTCAGCTCAATTTACACTTTGATTTCAATCAATTGCCGACTGGGAATCTGATTCTGACTCTGATTCTGATTCTGAATACGAATTCGCATCCGAATCCACGTCTCCATTTCCATCTTAATTTTTATATTCCCTTCCTTCATAAGTAGCTTTGTGTCCTCAGTTCTCATTTCTCAGTTCTCCTCTCTCTCTTCGTCTCAATTCATTGTCATTGTGCGGGTCTCTCGCAGTTCATTAACAAATATTAGTTTCAATATTGTTTTTATCATTTTCAATTTATGTCTGACGGCGACATTTTGCTTTAATTGGCCATAAAGAAATGCTCGTTGCACAGTGGGATAAATTGTCAAACTCAAGCGGAGATTTTCAACATTTATTGATCAAAATTCTGATTTTATTTAAGTCTTATGTTATGACATTTAGATTGTGTTTTTACTGAAATTAACTGAAATTTGAAAATATTAGTTATTTAGAAAACTCAACTATAAATGACTCTTCTGCACTTATTGATCAGATTGCTCTACTGTCCCACTGTGCAACGATTTGTTGGCCTATTCGCAGCTTGTGGTCATCGTATGTTGAGTTCATGTCTAATTATGGAGGGAGTTGCGGATTCGGACTCGGAATTGGGCATGGAATGCGGGCAGTTGACGTTATAATAACAAACTGCATATACATAAGTATATATCCAGTTAATTATTGTATTATACGAGTGGGCTAATTTATTACAAATTCATTGGTTAATAAGCAGCTGCAGTCAAATTGTCGCAGGAGTTGCCATTTCAATTGATTCCCGTCGAAGTGAAAGCATTTTATTCAATGAGAAATATTGTCTATTCAAAATTCAGTTTTTCAGTTTTCAGCTATTGAATGAGTTCCAACTAAGGGAAATTATAGAAATATGCTAACTTATTTTATTTATTATTTATTTATTTATTTATTTTTTTATTTATTTATTTATTTATATATTTATATATTTATTTATTTATTTATTTAATTTATTAATTATTTTTTTTTATTTAATTTATTTATCAATTAAGTACAGTTGACCAAAATTAATTTAAAAATATTATTAAAAGTTTAGTAATATAAAAAATTAAGTTGTATTAAATTATTGATAGTTAAATTTAAATATAACTGAAATGATAAAAAATTAAAATTTAAAATTCGGTGGGTATTTTATTGATAAAGTCTGCTCTATGGTTTTTATAATTAGGCTTTTAGCTATAGAAAACATGAGGTTGAATTGGTCTAAAAATTAACTTTTTAATAAAAATTAAAGAGACCTAAAAATACCATTCAATTCCGCCTCTCTGTCTGTTCTAACTCTATTTTTAATTTTTCTTCTATTTAAAAAGCATCTTTCTATCTCCCACTAAATGAATGTAAAGATATAATTATACTTTTATCAGTTATTCTCGAATCTCTGCTTATATAATATAAGTAGCTTAAGTAGTTTTTCCTTAATATTTACCGACTGTAATTGAGGAATTCCTAATTCCCTTTGCTTAAATATCAACTAACTTCAATTTATTTTCACAGCTCACAAATGACACACAATAAATTTGATGTCAACTTGAAGAGAGAGGGGAAGAAACAGAAACCGAAACAGAAAAACAATGAACTGCTGTAGAAACAAGCTGAAAACACGCTTAACTATGACTCCATGAAGCAAGTTGTACTGTAGTACAAAATAAAACTGAAACGGCGATTCTTCTGGTCGAGAGATGGTAGAAGAAGACGAAGAAGAGGAAGAAGAAGAACTAACCCCAGGCTGGCAATTGGTTGAATGTTTGGTTGAATGTTTGGTTGGTTGGTTGTTTGGTTGCCTCGTTTTGGGCTCGTTGGGGCCATTAGCCAGAGCGATACAACAGCCGAAACAAAAAAAGCAAACACTAATGGTAACAACAACAACAACAACAGCAAGTCGAATACTAACAACCACAACAACTTGGGGCACGACATTTGACAACGCTAATAAATGTGCTGAATTTCATATTTATGGCTTCATAATTCCATAACAAAAACCCGGCCGAAGAAGCGAGTTCGCGTTCGAATGGCACAACATTTGTACAAGTCGATGACGTGGAAAGGGAGTCGAGAGTCTAGAGGGAGGATAGAGTAGAGTAGGAGAGGGGGAGGGGGAGACAGGGGCTAGTTTTAGCCCAAGCCAAGCCAAGGAGTCGCTGGCGGTGTTGAAATCTCATATGCTCGCCAAGCAAAGCAGCCGCCAGCTCCAAACTCCAACTCCAACTCCAACTTCGACTCCAGCTTCAGCACAAATGTTGTTATTAGTTTTGTTAACTTGCCATATCCTGGATTTCTCAGTTGTATGGGGTATGCTGTGCTGCCAGTTGATGGAAACAAACATAGACAGTTATTTTATTCGCAAACACAATTTTAATCCTCAAATGATCAGTCCAGCCAACAAGAATCTCCTTTAAGACTACTAAAAAAACTATAATTTATAATTATTTATAATTTATTGTATTTATATTGTTACATAATTGTATAAATAACTCAATTTCATTTCAGTCAGTATTTTTTCAGCTCTCCACGATAATATTTACTATGTATTTTCTTTATGTGAAATCGGTGACTGATAACATTTCATATTTATCCAGATTTCATATTTATCCATTATTTCAATTTATCTATTTCTGCTTTTTAAATTTTTGTCCTCATATCGATACAAATTTTGATCTCAGTTTGCATATAATTTCGATTTTCAGAGCAAATAGTTTTGATTAACGAGGAACAATATTAATTTTTCTTGAATCTTAATTCTCTCAATTCCATCGCTTTGAGTAAATTTTGCAGTAGCAAAGATATTTAAACAGTTTTGATATAACAATATGAAATCGCATTATTTTCCACCCGTTGGAAAAGTTTTAAGAGCATTTTTAATTTTACATAAATATGAAATTTTATCGCAGTTGTTATCTTTTTATTTTGTGTTGAAAATACATCGCCAGGGTATCTCTTAGCACAGCAATTTAAGGTGCACATATTAACTATTAGTTTTGCTGTTCTTATGGCTGTTGAATCAGCCAAAAGGGGCCCGGCCAAGCCAAGACCAGACAAGACAAGTTAACCTACTCGATCCGTTCCATTTCGTTTCGTTTCGATTTGAGGCGATCCCAGTCTCAGTCGCAGTCACAGTCATAGTTCCATCTGGAGTTCCAGCTCCAGCTTCGGGTCGAAATGTCTCGATGGCCTCGCTCGGCACAGTCAGGCGTCTCGTCTCTCACACAATAAACGCCAATTAAAGTCGCATAACACATGCCGAGAGGGGGCAGAGGGGCTGATAGAGGGGAGGGGGAGGGGGATGGCAGCTCCCAGGCGCAGACAGGCGACATTTGTTGTTATTGTTGCTGTTGTTGTTGTTGTTGTTGTTATGCGGCGGCGCACGTGAGCATAAATCAAAGAGATTAATCGAACATGGCTCAATTGCATGCGAAACATGGCAACAACAACTGTGAACTGCAAACTGCGAATAATCGAACAAACGAATGAACGAATAAACGAATACTTGAACGAATAACGAGACAGCATTTGAGTCATGTCATGAGCTCATAGCCAGCTCAACAGCCTCACCAACTCCCCAGACTAGTGTGAGAATTCTGGCCAAAAAAAACGAAGGAAATTAACTTTAGATTCCATTTTTAATATAATGCTTACAATCAACAATCGATGATTATTATCATTCTGCATTTAAACTATATTATTTTTGGATTTCGAAATTTTCAAAATTTTTTCCCATTTGCCATGTTTACAACTTTAAACTTTTTTTTTTAATTTCAAAATCTCTTAAATTTGTTAAATTTTAATGTATCTTAATAATCAATGGCCGTGTTCACCAGAACAAATCGACAACAGAAAATCGATGAAATTTGCATGATTATTCTGGTGAAATGCAGTGATTAGCAATCATGATTTAAAATTTTGTGATTATGATGACTGAAAATTCATCACCAAAATAGTACGCTGAAATTTTGCGATTGTGATGCTTTGTTATCGAACAAACAAAATACATGATTAGTGATTGATTAGTTCTGGTGAACACGGCCAATGTCTTTTTGGTCATTGTTTGGCCCTCAAATATTTATGGCCCTTATATTTAAATTTTCGTTATTGTGAAATTTTCAAAATTTACTAAAATTTGCAAATTTTCCATACTTACCCCTTTAAAAATTGTTTAGAATTTAGAAGACTTGTTTCTTTGTGAAAACTTAACATATTTTAATATCCAATGCCTTTTTGGCTATTGTTTGGTTTTTAAATTCATTCTGCATTTAAATTTTTCTTATTTTTGAAACTTTCAAAATTTTCAAAAATTTGACGATTTTGCATACTTCCCCCTTTCCTGATTTTTCAAAACTTTGAAGTCTCTTAAAATTGTCAAAACTTAACGTATTTTGATGAGCAA
Organism: Drosophila recens; assembly: GCA_037043495.1. NCBI lineage: Eukaryota > Metazoa > Arthropoda > Insecta > Diptera > Drosophilidae > Drosophila > Drosophila recens. Next base: position 6,839 of record JBAMBJ010003136.1, on the reverse strand, counting down.
TGTCTTCTTTAATTTATTTCTTAACTCTAAATTTAATTTGCATATAAATTTCTGTTCATTCAGAGAGTTTCAAAATATTCAAAAATTTTGCGGATTTTCCAAATTTACCCCTTTACAGAATTTTCAAAATTTCGAAATTTTGTAACTTTGTCAAATCTTAACCAATTTTAATGATCACTCTGCATTTAAGTTTTTCTTATTTTTGAGATATTTAAAAATAATTCTATATTAAATTGTCCATACAAATTTCTCAAAGCTTTGAAGACTCGTAACTTTGTCAAATCTTAACCAATTTTAATAATCAATGTCTATTTGATCATTGTTTCGCCTTTTAATTGATTCAGCATTAAAATTATTAGTTTATTTCAGTTAAGTAATCAACATTTTTATCGAAATGAAAGACTCTTGGCCAAGTGAATTGAATGAGCTTAAACTGCAATAAGAAACGCATTGGATAAATGCGTGGCCAGTTCCTCTGCGATTACTCCCCCCGTTTGCCCCTCATAATTACAGTCGCATCTAGAGGTGCAATCAGCCTGGGCAGACACAGAAACAGACACAGACTAAGCCATAATTTGAATTCGCTGGCCAATGGCCATGTCTGCCATTGCCATTTTGGCCAAGTCGCAGACACAAAGCCGCAAGAACAATTCGAACAAGTTGAACAATTGCTACGCAAACTGATAATTTTGATTTACAACATGCCAGTTATTATTTATAACTTACTTAGGCGGCCCCAGAGTTGGCCAAGGAGTTGGCTAAACAGTTGGCCATTTAAGGCAACGCTTCGCCAGACTTGGACGCAGTTGGAATTGGACTCGAAGTTGGAGTTGGAGTCGGAGTTGGAGTAAGAGTTGTAGTTGTAGCTGCGTTGTCGTCTGCGGTTTGTCTGGGCAACATGTAGTTCTAAAATGGCCAGTATTCAGTATTCCATATTCAGTATTCATATTCAGAGACTCGCATCGTTCACGTTCGCATTCGCATTCATGCTTCACGTTCACGCCCATTCACGTTCACGTTCGCCTTCTTGACCGCCAGCGTTTTGCAAATGGTTCTTTGTGGATGGAGATGGAGTTGGAGTTGGAGGGGATGGGGAGGAAACGAGGATGGACAGACGCAGCGCCAGGAAATAACTTACTTTTGCTATGGCCAGAGATGGCCAAGGGATTCCAAGGGATTGTCGGGGATTCCAGCTGCCTGCTGAGCACTTCGTGGAATTATTTGCAATACATTCATTAGGCCAACACGAAAGGGCTTATGGGTATTTAGTTCATTTTATCTCTAAGGTAGACCCGAAAATAAATGAATTCTATCTAGCATACAAGTAGATGATAAAAAAAAGATCTAAAATCAAGATTTTGGTCTCAAAACTAAGAACTTTGGTCTAAAAAATGCGGCGAGAGTATGAAAATCTTGAAGTAAGAAAACACAACTTGATTCTAAGAACATTTTAATGAAGACAAAGGTGTTATTTGTAAGTTCATAAATTCTCATATTTTCAATACCACAAATCTAAGTATAAGAAAAAAACTTATTATTTATAGACCAAAAAATTTTGAATACTCAAGATAAAAAATCTCAAATGAAGATTAAGCTTTTTAGCATTTTAAGAAGAATGAAGTACGTTTTAGTTAATTTGAGGTCGATATGACACTAAACAACAATCCAAGCAATCCAAGCTTAATGTCATGTTTGAGACGCCAGGACCAGTTGCGAATTCTAAGTTTCAAAAAGTGACAAAATTTTAAGATTTTTGTTCTTATTTTAATAGAAAAAGATGTTAGATTTAAGACTTTTACTTTTGTATTAAAAACTTAAGATTTTTTAGAATAATATTCTTATTTTTATTTGGTCTTAAAGTGCTCTTATTTCAAGAACAAAATATTTGTATTTCAGAATTTTATTCTTATATTAAGTACTTACGATTTTCAAGATTAATAGTCTCAGTTTTAGTAATTTGATCTTAAAATATTCTTACTTCAAGAACAAAATATTTAAGATGAATGTTCTTGATTTTAGAAAGTGGTCTTTTTTTTCAGTGTAGATGTTAAGTTCATCAAAAGTAAAGCATTTCTATTTTTCCTAATTAAGTTCAAAGCTAAGAGTATTTAAGAAAATTTTAATTTAAAATCTGAAATTGTATAAATAAATAAATTGATCAGAAACCCACTCAAATATCCAACCAATTATCGATTTAAATTTTAAATTAACTAATTAGTCGAAAAACACTTTGGTTGACAACATTTCAGTTTCGTGACTGGAAAATAAAGAAACTGATTACAAATTATAAAACGAAAACACATTTGGGTAGAAGAAAAACCAAAAAAAGAAAAAAAAAAAAAAAAAGAAAAACCAAACCTTAAAATATTTACAGCTTTCTTATAGAGACCGATGACTTTTCGGATAAACTGAAACACTGAAATTATTGTTCGCTTTATTAACCTCCATTTAAGTACTTAACAAGAGTTCAAAGTTCAATCGACTTTTTGGCAATTTTGTGCTATATTTCAGCAACGTAATCCAATCAGGCTAATTGCGGGCTGGCCACTTGTTGATTTTTCATTTGCCATAAGGTTAATAAGTTTAAATTCCACACAGCAACAACAACAACAATAATAACATGAGCTGAGCTGTTATTAAGAAATGAAAATTTGTTGCTTTATTAGGTTTGTGCTGGCCAGTTATGGCCAGTTACGAGTACTTGGCCAACTGGCTGCATTATAATCATCATCATCACATCAGCAGCCTTTGCTTTTTGGCCATAATGCGAGTACACAAGTGCCGTGTTATTATTATGGGGGCATGTCCTGCGCCTCCTGCCCCACCTCCTGTCATGCAATCTCAGTCTGAGCCTCAATTTCAGTCTCAGTTTTAGCCTCAGTTTCAGTCTCAGTCTTGGCCTAAACCTCAACTGCAACTTCGTGTTTTCGTCGAGTCGCCAGCGCGTGACTTTCTTGGGTGTTGTTTGGCTTTTCAGCTAAGGTTTTAATTTATATACTCTCCTTTATGATACTACATATAAACTGGGAGTGCTCAGCTTGTGAGATAGTTGACAGGAAAGAAGAATTACGAGCTCAAAAATACCAGAATAACACTTTGAATAAGATTGTTAGTATGAAACATAATATTATTTTTTTCAATTCCGTATCCTGTAATTGGATAGATTCATATTTTATTTTGATTTAAATTAAATCAAGTTTATTTTCAAATTGAAGTACAATAACTATGACTTAAATTGTTATTAAAATATAAATTAAATTGTTAATAATATTAAATGCTGTAATAGGATAAATATTTTATAATTTTATTTAAATTAAGTTAGTTTTAATTTTTTAAATCTATCTATTTACAATATTGTCTCATATTATATTTATGTTCTCATTGTATTATTGCAATTTAAATTTATTTATTAATTCATTATATTTTAAACAAGATTAAAACATATTTAATATTTTTATCTTATAATTTATAGTAATCATATTACAGTAATACTGTAATAGGATACATTAATATTTCAATTTAATTTTAATAAAAACAAGTTTATTTTTAAGTTTAACTACAATAACTATGTCTAAAATTGTTATTAAAATTTTACATACAGTATTTTTAAATGCAGTATTATGTAGTATAAATATTTTATAATTTTATTTTAATCAAGTTAGTTTTATGTGTTATCTTTTAAATATTTATATTTTAAATCTATCTATTTACAAAGTTGTCATTTATTTTATTTATATTGTCAATATATTATTGCTTTTTAAATATTTTATATACATATTATTTCATAATATTTTTAACGAGGTTAAGACACATCTAATATGTTTACTTCATATTTTACAAGTATATAATAATCACTTATGCAGACAAAAGTGTGAAGAGTATACCAAAAGTTGAACAAATTCAACTTGAATACTTACAGTACAGTACATATTTTTAGTTGTTGTTTTTGGCCTTACCAACTTGGCTTTTGGAGGCGTCACTCTCGTGGCTGACAAGCGGGAGGGGCACAGAGAAATGAGGCTTTCTTTCTTTAAGTTTATTTTGTTTTTTTGCTGTTTTTTGGCTGGGTGTAATAATTTTGATTGCCTTCTGACACGAGATGCTCAACGGATGCCGAGTGAAGGAAATTGCCTAAGTGAAATTGACGCAATCTCGCTTCATCTTCATTCCCCTCTCCCCAGTTCAAGTTGATGGGGTTGCACATTATAAAATGCCGCACACAGAATACAGAATACAGAGTACAGATCAGGCCGTTGGCCATTTATGGCCGCTAAAATCATAAATGCCGCACAAGTCCATTTAAAGTCCAAAGTTTCCAGCTGGACGCCGTGCGCCATAAATGCGCTCAATCTCAATCTCGGACGGCCAAAACGCAAAGTCAATCCGCGGCATTTATTGGAGATCACGTTCCGGCCAAGCGCCAGATGAGATGAGATGAGATGAAGTTGAAGATGGGAATGATCCGAGTTGAGTCTATAAAATTCTGGGAACGAGATGTTCTCACGCTGCTGCGTGCGGGTGGCCAAAAAGATGAGTTAGAGAGGGAAAGAGAGGGGGCGAGAGGAAGAGAGAGAGGCAGAGGCGGCAACTCAGATGTGCTGGCCATAAACAAGGCTCGCAGGATAACAAAAGGATGAGCCAATGTCAGGCAATTTGTGAGTTGACAAAATACGAGTGCAGCCTGTAAATGTATCTGTATCTGTATCTCTAACTCCGATTGTATCTGTAGCTGTTTGATGTGACCGCAGTTAGCCCGGCCAACAGTTGTCATTGTTATCCTGTAAATATTTAGACACACAAGCGATCCTTTAAGCGGATTGTGCCAAAAGATCTTTGACTTACACTTTGATCTCTGTCTTTGTCTCCGTCTCTTTCTTTGTCTCTCTTTCTCTGTCGCCGTTTGCCTTTTGAGGCGGCACAATTGTTGTGACAATTGGCGCTTTGGGTGGCCCACAGAAGTTGGCTCAAATATGTTGCCACTTGTAAAACGATCGCCCAACATGGCTGTCGCACAAAAATGCGGCTCCCCAACAAGTTGTCGACGACGACGACAATTGCAATTGCAGTCCATTTAGTTTTTTATTATTACTATTTTTTATTGCCGCTGACAATAAAATAATTGTTGTCAATCGGCGGCTGTCAATTGTGACGGCTAATCAACGTGGCTGAAACTGCAGCAGGTCTATATCTGTCTCTATCTAGCAGATATTCTCCTCTTTTTTCGCTCAGTCTCCTTGGCTGTTCATCATAATCGTTCATTATGAACATCGATCGTCGTTGTTGCTCATAACTATTGCCCTATATGGTCTCTATACAGTTGTTACAGCTGCAACAACTACAACAACAACAACAACAACAACAACAACAACAACAACAACAACAACAACAACAACAACAACAACAACAACAACAACAACAACAACAACAACAACAACAACAACAACAACAACAACAACAACAACAACAACAACAACAACGATGGCAACAATTACTATACCAAGTAAGAAGACGCGTGCTCGACTATAAGATACCCCTCACCCAATCAAAAAATAATTGTTTATGGCAGCGATGGGCACGCAGTGGCTCCGGGAGCAGCGACTGCTCCCAACTACTTTTCTGATTTCGTTGATGTTGTTGTAGTTGCCGTTGTTGTGCTCCCGAATTCAGATTTCAATTTTCAACTCGAAAGGTAACAAAAACATAAAAGAAACAGTATATAGAGTAAATTAATCCAAGATTCTGGAATAAAATTTATTGAAAGTTTGGTAATCTCGGAATTTTATTAATCGAGTACATAATACTTGATTCAAGTTCAATTTTTCAATTCCTTCTACGCAAATATTTGGACTTTTGGGGCTCTATAGGTTTATTTTCACTTATGTAATATTTATATTTTAATGCTAATTGGATGTCATTTATCCGCATATTGTGTTGATTTATCAATAATATCCTGAATAAAAATTTAAAAAGCCCTGCAAAATTAAGAATTTAAACTTGCATTGAATTATTTTACTTAATTCTCTTTAAATGAGTTGGTTGTAAAAATGTTTAATATTTAAATTACTTTTATACATTTTAAAATGATTTATCCTCCAAAAAATAAGCTAAGCTGGGAGTTTATACACTTTAAGGCAACGAATATAATTTTAATTTAATTTTTAGAATTAAATATATATATATAATTTTTACATTAGTAGTAGTTTTAAATTAATTTATTGTGTCGGCTGATTTTAGCCTGACAATAAACAAATAAATAAATAAATAAATACCCTCTATGCTCTACGAGTAAGGGGTATAAGCATAATTATAACAAACATTGCAACAGATCTAACTGCACTTGATCGTTGCAGTTGCCACTTTGGCAGCACTTGCCCCACATTGATTGACTTAATCGCGACTCATTTTCTCCCCTTCCTCCCCTCCCCTCTCCACACTCCTGTCTTCTTCTATCTACTCTTCTCTTTCCCTTTGTTTATCAACTTATCTGCAGCTTAAATATATTCACGCTCATGTCCTTCAATTAAAATTTAATTCAATAAAGCGCTTTTCGCTTTTTACGCTTTATGCGTTTCCCTTTTTCCCAGCCAATATGGCCAGAGAGCGAGCGAGAGGAAGATAGAAAGAGAGAGAGAGAGAGAGATGGTAAACAGCCCCCGTCGAAGGAACAGCGCCATTGTCGTCATCATCATCATCACATTGCCTCATCGTCATCCTCATCGTCATTGTCATCCACGTTCTCAATTTCATGCTCATCTTTAAACTCAACCCTGGACAACCCTTAGGACCTCTCTTTCTCTGCCTCTCACCCTCTCTCTAAACGTTTCTAATTTGCTGATGGC